>JAQGAH010000898.1:0-22392 GCA_034696885.1 Lepidocyrtus paradoxus | reverse complement strand
CTTCTTGAACAGTTCTCAAGTGACGAATAAAATTGCTGTACAGAATCAGCTCCGTATGGAGCTGGCCACTCGCTAGTCTTACACTAATTAGCGCTACGTTATCCTTACGTCACATTCATTTCATTTTATTCACTATCATCGTAGTAATTTAATCGCATTCACTACCTACTCTACTTAATATACTGAAAGCTGATGAATGTTTATCATGTATGGCTTTATGGAGTGATTAAAAAATTTCGTTGCAATTTATGAGTATGTGTTTCCGGAATAATTTTTTTAACTGCACAAATCCAAGTAGTTAATTAAATGATGGTATATCTATTGATGTAATAGGTACTAATCCGGACCTTATTCCTCCTTCATTGCAAAAATTAAATTAGTAATTGGGGTTAACTAGCAGTCACTCTCAATTAATTATTTTAATTTTCCTGCTATATGATACAAAAGTCTCCCCCTATTTGCATGGAAATCTCAAATGTCACATTCGTATGAGTATAAAAAATCGTACAATGTTAGTCGGGTACGAAATGAGAATAAAATGCAATAAAAATAAATTGCTCTGCCTCTCAACTGACATATTTATACTATGAAGAAAAAAATGTCAACTCATTAATAATTACACTTGTTAGGTTTGTCATCAGCAACATCATCAAAACTCTCATCCTCACACCAAGCGCGTTTTGGAGGAGCACGTTTGTAATCCTTTATGAATTATGTTTCCCTATGAGATGATCACGAGTCATGACACCATTACAATTATGATTATTTGAAAAAAAAGATATCAACAAATTGGTTGAATCACTAATCATAAAGACTAGCTAAAGTCATATGCTGTCTATGGAGGAAGATAATTATTTTTAAAATCCCCCTCATCTGCTATTGAGCAAACTCATTAAGAATGAATTCACTCAGAATTTAAGTAACTTAGGGAATAATAAGCTTTCCAGTCATTTAAATGGGCTAAATTGCTGATTTAACTTGAGAGCTTCCTTGTCTCAATGGAAGGTTTTGAATCCAGTTTAGAATGCTGAAGCGCATAAGACAGAAGATATCATTGTGAATGAAATGAAGCGAGACTGATGAGCTTTGCTATCTGCTTCTGGTGCATGGGGAGTGGGGACGCTGGACCGTTCCCATTATATCATATTTAGATTGCCGCTAATTGAAATATATCGAGTTTTCCTTCTGAAATCCAATCCAAGCACGGGAATTTTTTAAAATAAATCATAACCATCAAGATAAAGTTCAAGAAGGCATTGTGCTTGGTTTTTTTTCTGAGCATATTTTTCAAACAGTCTCCTGCGGATTTCTCTCATTTTATCCTTTTAATAACTGGCTAGCACGGGTCAATTAATAATTATTGCCATGTCTGGCCTTCACCTTAAGCTATGAGTGACAATAATCCCCATTTATGTTATGTACAGATAGGTCAAGATTACGCATGTCAGATCCGTGTCCATGCAGAAGAAGCATCTCATCTGATGCAATCCAATGCAGCTCCAGATTAATGACTTGATGACAAAAATACATGCTCAAAGCCTCATTGTCATTAGACTGGTTCCAAAACTCGTGTAATTATACCTCGCAAATCCAATTTTTATGCTGGAAAGTGAGAAATTACTGTCCCATAAACCAAACCAGATAACCTACAGCCAACTTTGGAGGGAGCGAGCATTAAAAAATATGACAGGAGCAGATTTTTAACACATCAATATTATCAGACACATGCATCATTATATATAACCATATTTTTTTCGTGAATGACAACAGTCAAGAAATTTTTATTGGCAGCTGGAAGCCCAGCACGAAAGACGCAATAATAATTCTCATATTACAGCCCATCTAGGTTGATATTTAGTTGGAAGTTAAAGAGAAAAAAACATCCTTTAACGTCCAGTCAACATGCTCTTGACTCGACTCCTCGTGTGATGATCATGAATGAGTTCTTCATTACAACTTACTACACTTGGCTTACTACTAGTGAGCCGTTATTTTTCTAAAAGCATATATATGCTCATTGAGAAAAATAACCCACTTTCCTCCCAAATATCGTTGAAAGTGTAATGAAAGGTTACAAAGGATTATTGCATAATATAGCCCATCCGTCAGGAGACTTCATGAAAGGTCGATATTTCCATTGTCCATGGACATGAACATGAGCATCATCCTCATCTTCCTCAGACAAACGCCAGGGAGACAGACGACACTCTGACTGACATGACATTGGCTTCATGAGATGATCCAAAGTTTAAAGGATCTAAACGGTTGTGCTTCCCAGTCTCCCCAATATTTACTCATTCACGATTTTTCTTCCTTTCATGAGCATAAATACAAATTATCTTGGTTGTAACTGTAGAGCAAGTAGAAGGAGTTTAAAAAAGATCATGATATGACTACTACACGGGAGTTTTGGTATATTGCAATTGCAATAATGACAGTGCTTATGTTTTTCCTTTGAGATGATATTTTGGTGTTGTTTGGTGGGGAGCGCAATTACTCACGATTTTCTTCCTCTCCCTCACTTTTCAACATTTCATAATATGACGGAGTGAAATGAATATCCCTCTTTGGCAGCCTCCGTCCATCCCGACCAACCTCCATCATCATCATCATCTTGGCCCATTATTTCTTGGTTAAAGGAAGAGAAATCGAATGAGAATTGAATGAGTAAGAAGGCACAATATGCCCATTTGTAAAGGGATAAATATGACGACGACGACGTCGTGGTCGTGGTTGTCTTCATCGTCATGATCATCATCCTCGGAAAAGTGTTGTCCCAGCCTGTAATATATGTTTGTAGAACAAGCCAACTAACAGCTTACAAGTTGATGGAGGTATCTTGGCTTTTCTGCCTGTTGCCTCCTGTCCATTTGTTGTTACCCCTGTGCTGTTCCGACCAACTCAACAGCTTTACTTTTTCTGAATGACACATGTATATAAATGTACATAGCCCTTGAGCAATTCTCTCAATTACTTTTACATCCTCTAATTACATCAGTTACAAGGAGGGAAACTAGGAAAGGGAGTATTAACGAAATTACCCTCTTTCCACACACATTAAGGGCCGATACTTTAGCGAAATAATTGTCCTTCTCGACTCCTTTATCCGGGCTTTACTGCCTCTATTTACACACTCGATTCAGAGAAGAACGCTCCCATTTATACACAAAGAGGGACATTGTCTGCTTACCTGTCTTTGGCCAATCACCAGACCTCCAGACCGGATGTGGATCTGCAAGCAGCCAATCGGGAAGTTGACATTTTGAATTGCGTTGTGCTTAAGTATAAGCTGCTTTACAATTGTTACTGTACAATGCATGTCCATTCTTTGTTAAGAGTTGGGATTCCTTATTCTATGATTTTTACACAAACAGAAAATGATTCATGCACAATTATTCCCTTTTTTTGCTTTTCTTTTGTTTCCCCCGTCATTGTTCCTTTCCGTCTCGTAAGTCGGTGCGGTACGGTTGTTGGTGGTGTGGTGCGGCGGTGGGCTCTTTGGAAGTCATAAATATAAAGATGATGACCATCATCATCATCTTGATGATAAATGTGTGTGTTGAACAAATTGTTCCTTTCATGACATGACATGGATCATAATATGGCTGTTGAGATAATGTGCTTTATATGCGCTCCGTGCGTTTTTATGTGATTGAGGCTGATTCTAATTTCTTCCTAAAATGTTCAAAATGTAATTGGGGGAGGATATTACAACAAAATGCTGTTGCATCTGTGGAGTTTTTCTCAGTAAAAAAATGTGAGCCGTGAGCTTTTGCTTTTTACTCGGTCAGTAATATAGGCATATAGAGTAGAGGGATATTATCATCCTCCTTCCAACCTAATATTGCACCTTTTTTCGGATCATTATACCTTCCAGTCATATTATTCAAACACTGTTCATGGATATAATGAGTGGTAGTAAAACCACTGGATAACATGCTTTACATCTGTAATTTACCCTCTTTAAACGCTTTTTGGGAAGATAAACTTATTCTTAACTCTCGAGACAATGCCTTTTTGCTTTTGGAAGAAAAGTGCGTCCCTTTTTGGTTCATTTTTATTTTATTTTTTTTTTTGAGATTATTGTATCATTTATCATTATTTAACCGTGAAAACATGCTCTCTGTTACAGTAAATCAGCAAATCAGTTTGATATTTAATTAAATAAATAAATATACCCAAAAATGTTCTATATTAAGTTGATTAGCATTTAATATGATTTATTACATATTTATAGATTATAGCTTAAAATTTGAAAATAATATTACTTTTTACTTTTCAGTTATGATTTTGCAATCATTAAGCATATATCTAATCACATAATCGTCTTTACTCTGCACGTTCGTCCAAAACAATAACCCAAATTGAGAAAAAGCCAAAGTGCATATCACATTACCGTATCCCTATATTTCATATATATTGTATCCCATGTCACGTCACAAAGACAGCGATAAAACCTGACAAAATAAAACTTTTCCCTGCAGTAGCCCTCCAACGCAACATCCTTTCTTCCTGATCCTCCTCTCTCATCTTCCACTGCAATGGGGAAACCAATCTGAGAAATTGATTCCTTAAATAAGGTGTTATTGTGTTGATATGGTGGTAGGGAGAGCATAAAATAGCATAAGGTTCTGTATATAAAACACAAATTCCCTCCCAAATATCCTCCAAATCCTGATCACAGTTACATATCCTCCTCAGATCCTTGGCGAAAACAAAAGAGAAAATCTTTAACCAGATCGACATGGACGTTAGGCTAAAAGCATTTTTACAAGTGAGTTCTCCCAATCTCCATTAATGCCAGCTATAAAAAGAGAGAGTGAAAGAATCAGGAGAACAAAACAGTGAGGAAAAATGCCGACAAGATAAAAGGGAGGAAGGAATCCAAAGGAGATCACCGACACAGCCTTATCCTCCGTGTATAAGCCCCTCTCTATCCTTATCTGGTAAAAAGGTGCGATGAGGGCAATGCGGTTTGAATCCGATGAAATATTGAGTGGACGATCAAGTGAAAAGAAAGCTAAGATGTTATTTGTCGATCTCTTACTGAATTTTTGAACAGCCTCGTCCTCCATCCTCCCTCTCCCAACAGGGTTGGAGAGTCAAGGAAAAAGATAAGGAAATCAAAGAGTGACGAGCTAAAATTGACAAAGGAAATGGGGAAAAGTTGTTCATTATGGATGAATCTCTCTGCTGCACCCGTATAACTTATATTGGAGCCTTTTCGCCTTATTTATAAAAAGAAGATAAAAGTCACTTTCCCCATTTCCCCCTGATTGGGAGTTAACAGAAGAGCTGAGCATGGAGAGCCCTCCCTTTACAATCCAATATTTACACAGGAATGGAGATCTATGGACAAATTTGACGCACATATAATGGAATGGGAATGCAAACGCATATTATATTATGGACCGGGCGAGAGAAAAAAAACGCTGGAGATGGATATGATCATATTATACCAGCTTTCTTTTCCTCTCCTCTCAACTCAAACTCATCTCATTCTTTTATTTTTGGACAAGAGTGGCTCATGCATTATTATGCTCATAGGCTGAGTACATAAATACGGGGAAGAGATATAGTCATAAAAAACTAGTGGGGAGTGGAGCATCAAGGTAAAACCATATAGGGATGGAGGGGCCTTCGAGATAGATAAAAATTATTCTTTTGACTTGAGCTATATCACCAACACCTCCACAACCATATGGACTATATGACTCTCTTCACTTTCTCCAACTTTCAATCTCTCTTTACTCACCAGAAACAATTCTGTTGCATTTTCCAAAATGCGGCTCTTAGATTTGATTCCCTCCTTTGTTCCCTTCCTGGCACGTCTCCATTTTTCTCTGACTTTTCCCCCTTAGCGTAGAGAAAGGTAGATGGAGAGAGAGATGGAGACCGGGTAAACTTACTTATTCTATTTCACACGACCATAGAGATAGTCTATATGCTCACTTTATTGGAATAAAAAGCAAGTAGTAAAGTGAGAGAATGGGATGTGGGAGAAAAAAAAGTACAAATAATATGGGATAATAGACACTTCTTACTTAAGGCCGCCACTACCTTTCTCTCTTCAGTTTCTCAACCTCTTAGATTGGGTCCGTCGTCCTTTTGATCCTCCATTGTTCCATTTCATACATGGATATATATATATTGGGAGAGCCCGGATGTGTATATGTTTAAGCTGTTAGCTCCACGACTTATTTTCTCTCACTGGAATTAGCCTGCTAAATTTTTCACAAACCTACACAAAATTGGCCCTTTTTCATCAATTTATCGTCTGATTCTCTTGAATTTGTTATTGCCCTGGGATGAATGGATCAAGCTGAACAGATAAGTTGCGATAAAAAGGAGTTGCCCTTCTTATTCTGGAGAGAGGGACTTTTGGAGTGATACAATTTGTGAAAGTTGGTTCACTCACTCCATGAATATATTGTTTTTTTATTCTCTCCTCCTTTCTATTCCAGCCAGGAAGCATTATAATCAGAGGCATGTAGGTTGGAGGGAACAGGGTCTGAATGGGCTATAAAAATGGACGTAATATAAATGTAGACAGTAAATACTGAGGGAAAAAGAAAGCTTTCTCACTCTCACTCACTTACCGTTAGGTTTTTGGATGATGGTGTCAGGATAGTGACCACCAGCCGTGGAAGACCTGCACCGAGTACAAAGGAACACTCTTTCATTGCATTTTTATACGACGATGGGAGTGGATGGAGGGAGCGACACCAAATGTATTTATATGGGAGTATATCCATTAGGGTACTACCTGAGAGCTCAGCTTCTCCGCTTGCTTCACTTCCATTTGTGAAGACGGGAAGGAAAGAAAAAGGAACATAGATAACAATCCACTTATACAATGCGTTAAGAAATTGTGCCAACTTTTTTTCTTGTTTCCCTTTTCAATGGAAAGAGATTCAGGAGGAATTCCCTGCTTGGCGTTAGAGTAGTTTCTAGTTTACGACATTGATCCATGAGATACCTTGAAGGGAAAGTAGTTACATTAGTCAACCAATCCGGAGATAAGCCATTCCACTTTCACACGCCTCGATTTCCTCACACAGTAGCTCACTGACAAGGGAAAGTCATGGGCTGTCAGTACAAATATTGTGAAAATACTACAATTTGTTTCTCTCCTTTATTTTATGAGGTGTAGGTTGCAATTGTAAGAGGTCATAAAAAATTTAATTTGTGATCTTGAAGCACTCACAATTTAAAAGAGTCATAGTTATTCACTTTAATTTGCATTCGATGATTCAAATGTCTTTTTACGCTAGGTTACATTAAAGGGAAAGTGGCTGAAGTTAAATAAATAAAAAAAGGGGGAATTACTCTGATTATATTTCAATTCAGAAATGCATAGTACTACAGCTTTTGCAAGTTTGTGCGTATGTAATTATCTGCAACAAAATGCAATCTCCATATAATTCTTTCAAATTTTCTTAAATACACGCATCCAATCTGTGAGTGACTAATCGTTTGAAGATATTAGTCGTTTCGATAGATGGCTGATGCTTCATAGGTTGTTAAGCAGCTTTTGTATGTTGAGGCAGTAAAACACATAAATAAGTAAATCAATATAAAGCATGCCATTTTGTAAGCCGGACCTTAAACCAGTTTGAATGTAATGCATCGAGAGTTGGAAGATGCGGACGCCGATAACGCTTTAATTGCAGATTGATATGCACTAATCATATAAAATAGATCCATTTACATTGTGGCTATTCAAATGTTATACAACCTCATTTCATGTAGTCCGTTTAACCTCATTCCGTCTACATATTTTTGTTCCGTCCTAATCATTTATCAATTATCAGAATCTATCATTCTGCATTTAATGACGTTCCCTTGTCAAAGTCTTAGCTTGACCCCTTCAATTTCTTTGCCTCCCCTATTACACTTTTAAATCCCCTTTTTAGAACACAAAATGACCGGATGAATCATTTTTCCATTTTTCCATTCCTAGGTATAAACTATAAGCTTTTTTGACATTTTAAAAACCCTGGCTAGTTCCGTCGTTGAATTTCAAAACAAACATGCAAAATAAATTATGAACTTGAAGAAATGTGTACTTCTATGTACTTATTTGAAAGAGCTAGTTGAGCGAGTTAAATTTTATATACATTTCTATTTTTAATCATACAATCCGTTAAATTCTATACCGCTAAGCACCAGAAAGCCCTATAACAAGGATATGACTCTTTTCCATTTATAAAGTTCCAACAAAACAGGAAAAGTAGCCTCCTCAAACAGTATTAGCCACACTCATTCAAAGTAAACAAACTAGTTTTAACCATCCCTAATGAAATTATAATACAATTTGTCTAATCAAATTAAAAAGTAATTGTTCGGAAACGAGGGAATCAAATCAGGGGAAACTACACACAACAGAATAGTTTCCCCTTCAATTACTCCACATTTACTCATCCATCCATTCCCATCGATGAAATTGGCCAATTTCCCAAACAAAGATGAGACATTGTGATATGGTCCAAATGCTCGTAGCCCTTTTTCCCCATCCGTTCCATATTACTCCCTCCACCCCATTGTCACTGTCACTGTCAGTCTCTCCAAATGGTGAACAAAACATACATATATAAGGATAAACTACATATTTATTTGGGAGGGAAAAGTGGGAAATGATTAAGTTGCAACTTGGATTGGGACACACACAGCGGAATAATAGGAAGATAATGACATTAAACTGTATTTACTTTTTTCATCCTTCCAGCCCAATGAACATTATATCATGCTCTGGATCACTAATAATGAGAACAATGTAAATACCAATTGAATAAAGACATAACATTTGTGTATTGTTGGAGTGGAGTCGACCCCATGAAAAAAATATTTACTTTGATGGCTCTATTATGATCACTCCTAATCATAAGGGGACTAGCATGTGACAAAAAAAGATAAGGGATGGAGTAAGTTCATTAAAATTTGGTGAGACAGGTTCATCTCATCCCTAAAAATACGGCGGAAAAAAATCAAGGGTGGAACTGGGAAGAGGGAGCCCAGGATGGAAATCAAATGACAAGGTCTATTGGGAGTTCATTTCTCACAGTTCTAGCATTACATCAAAACAACAAGCTGGGTTGGATTGGGATTGAGCTTTGGGCTGATTATGGAGCTGTGAGTTTTTTTCCTTTCTCCGATCCCCTTTTTCCTCCAGTCTATTCCCACTTGGACTCTACTCACTGTGCCACTCCATTAGATCACATCAATCCTTCTCCTTCATGGTTACTGTGCTGGTGGAGAAAGTGAAGCTGTTTTAATCTGCAGAGATAATCCACTTGATAAAGTTGTCCCAATTAGGAAGACAGTATTGTCCAATGATAAGGTTTAGCTCGTTACTTGGAAGAGAGGAGATTTTTCTTCTTCAGTTCCACGGAACAAATAAAGTAAAAATAATATGACAATTTAATCAAGGAAAGGTGGAATGCCACTCTACTTGGTTGTTCTGAGCAAATAAGTATGGGAAGGGAAAATACCTTTTCTTCTCGATAACTTGTAATAAGCGTACTTGCAATGAATGATCTGTAAAAGGTATAGCAAATGAATTCTCTTCATCTTTGTAAAAAATTCAAATAAAAAGGAAAGTGTTAAGCAAAGCAACGGGAAAGTGAATGTCAGCCATGTGCCATCATCTTTTTTCTAGGCTCGATCCTCTACTTTAACTCAATCCATTTCCCTGGATTAGATCTAACGTCTGGTTTCTTTTACTGTAAGTCAACCGTGTGGCGAGAAGGATAATAGGATGATGGTGATGATCATCATTTTTCTTCTCATCATTTACAATGATAAAAGAACATTTTACTGTAAACGACTCTATAATATTATGATGATGGGGCCCATTTCCATGGCTGGTAGTGATGAAGATGACGATATCGTTCCTGGTGGCTCTCCCAACCGGGAGCCCGGCATAAGTTCGGGTAATATGATTTCTATATGGTTATTCCCCACTTAGCTTTTTACTTTCTCCACCAAGAGGAAAATATGATTCTGGACAGTTTCTAACTAGATTCCAGTTGGGGCGCGAGGAAGTAAATTATATTTGGATGGAGTGGATGAGCTCCCTTTCACATCAGAGCTTTATTCCAGACTCAATAATGGGTGGGATGAATGGGAGGGATGGAGGTAATGGGATAAGGATACAATATATATATTTAATACGTATTTTATTTCTATTGACTGCACCAATTGTCCAACTAAACGGGACGGGGAATATGAATACGATCTATTCAATTACAATATTGCCATGAGAACATAAATATTATCCCGATTGAATCAACTTGTTAGCCCTGATGGCTCACTTCAATCCATTTAGAAAAAAAATGTAATCAAGGGAAGCACCCAAAACAGAACGCCTATTCCCTGAGCTGTCATACCAAAATGTAAAAGTTAAAAGTTGCCAGTCATCGGCTCCAGCTCCATCCTTATTCCCATGTGCTTTCCCCACAGTAAACGCTCAATACGGGAAGCCTTTTTGTCATCCAAGTTGAGAAGGGAGATCTTTAATGTTAATATCTAATATAGCTGATTGACGGCGTTATAAAATCCTCTTTACATGATTCGTTCAAGCTGGCTGTGAACCTGTTACAATTTTAGCTAAATTTCCCAAGTAGCATTTCCACGAAATTTATTGAAAGAGCAGCAAATTAGCCTAAAAACACTGCACTGCAGGGACTCGACTTGTTTCTCCTCCAAAATACCTGGCTGGCCAGTGAAGAAACTGAAACAAGCTGTGTGAATCCAGTCCAATGTCAGCGGAATGGGAACGAGCTTCCCTCAGCATGTCGTGTGGAGAAGGAATAAATTCTGAGGCACTTCCGTCCTTTTTTCCTCCTTTTAGCTTAACCTACCCATAAGTACTACCATATTATCATGATGAACATTAAATGTTTCACAAAAAGCTGCGTGGATTATATATTCTCCACCCTGTACATATACCTAATAGCAGAAAGGCTAGAAGAAGGATGGAAAAAACACGATAATCTTCTCCAAACTGACTGTTGACACTATGTCCCATGACAGTAGCATTGCATGTTTCACATTAATCCTACCTCCGATTACCCTCATTCCCTATTTACTTGAAAGTAAAAACGTCCCAAACCATTTCCACACAAAGGGAAAATGTAGTCAACATCATCCCATGCTATTCCATCCCATCATCAGCTAATAATATAATTGAGTCATATCAGAATAAAACCGTTTATTTCCCTAAAGTTCTGACTGACTAAACATCAACCGAGTAGTACTGGAGGTTTGAGGAAAGTAAAACTCGAGTCAAACTTAAATCCTCAACAGTGCAACTAACATTGATTAGGATTATCCTGATGCAGTTTTCCCCATCCTGATGATAACATGACGTGACGACGATAAGGATGACTATGCTAGTGACAAAGTGTAGCGTTTTTTTCAACAGAGCCAAATCAAGTTAGAAATATAATCATCGAAATAGGAAAAAAAATTTAAGGGAAACGGTATAGCACATCATCATATCAACAGTGGTAAATGAAACATGCAAGGTTTTTTCCTCCCAGTTTAAAAATAATACAGTTCATGATCCTCTCTTGTGACATTTACGTTACGGGTTGGATGTTATTCCCTAAAGTTTTCCACTTTTATAGGCAGTGGCCATATGCGACGGATGAGAATGTTTAGCCGTCAATGCGACAAAAATTTTGTGGAGTAAACAAAACAATAAAGTCCCTATTCTCCCTCCCCTCCATAAGCCAGCTCGTCATCGGCATCGCTTTTTTTTGCATTGCCATTGTTGTAACATTATTATTCCCATGTTTCCCTCCTGATGGGTTGCGGGGGTTAAAGAGGTCGTGTGAAGCAAATTCTCTTATCTCGCACGCATTATATTTCACGTTTATTGTTATGATATGATGATGATTGTTTCGGGGTTATAACGTGCCATGGCATGATTATATGTGGAAACCCGCCGACTACGACCATTCAGGTTTGTTGGCCCATTTCATATTATTACATTTTTTATTGAAGGACTACCATTTAACTTCTGTAAATATCATTATGTAGTCAATATAGGATGTTTACTAGTTTGTTGTCCCAGCTTTAGATATTTCATGATAAGTGCTGAACGTGAAGAGGTGGGCTCATACTTTGTATTTTTTGGAGAGAAACAAAACTGGCATGCCATGACAGGATATGAAAAGTTTGAAGTAAAGCTATGTAATAAAGGTGGAGGAGTGACTAATGACGATAAATTGAGGGGAAATGTTGAGCAACTATAGCTACTTTTTTTTCTAAGGAATAGGCTCTTACACAAAATGCTTTATTTCGGGAATCCGGATCGAGCACAAGCGTATCATGCTATGTTGTGATCAAGAAAAGTTTTTAAAACTCAGTTTTAATACTTTTTCTGTTGTAGTTTGATAAGGGTTGCTAGTAGCAATGTTTTTATGTGTAAGAATTTACAGATGAATTTGTTGAGTTTACACAGGGATTAGAGGATCCTCAGGTATTTATATTGCTCCCTGTGTAATTTCATCGGGATGGTGTCAGATTTTGAGTAATTTGGGTACTCATTCCCATAGTGTTTAAGATGGATGAGACGCTGAAGGGATTTATTTGACAATAAAAGCAAACCGCTAAACATACAGAATAATACAACGTGCTTTACATAATCTCTCGAGAGAATGTCGAATGTTTATATAGTCATATCTTTGCAAGGGGATACCGAAAAGGGTGGGCACTGGTCTAAATATATATCTCTTCGCACTAATTTCTCCTGTTATGATATTACACGTGAGTCGGGACATGTAGTCATCATCATTTATTATTTTATAGAGCTCGGCTAATTACGCTCAAAGAACCTGTGAACCTTTAGCAGGAAGACAAATGAAAGGTGTTTTCTTTTGGATTACTTGTGTATAAATAGGAGGAGAAGGAAAAATAAGGAAACCGCTTCTGAGATTTCCTCCCTTTGATACATATTCTCTTAAGTGTGCTTGAACAACAGAAACAAATGGATTTTTAACGGTATGCTAATTACATGATCCATTTTATTGCCTTACAATAAACAAGCGGCATCTTACAAGGGCTTTAAAGATAACCTCATGTAATACCCGGTGAATTAATGTTAATTGTAGATAAAAACTAAATTGGGAGGTGAAGCAATATCACACCGAACAACATGGATGAATCTTTCTGGAGAAATTAAAATAGTTTCATGAAGTTTGTATAAATGTTTTTAATAAGAATGGAAATGTTTATAATTTTGAAAAAAATCATACATTTCACTGTCCGAAACTTCCCCACTCTGCAAAATGACAAATACTGAAGACTCATGTATTGAGTAGCTAACTTAATTATAATTTCAATTGGATTGTATTAAATTCGGGGGAGTTTGGTTGAGGGGACATGGTGCAGTTAGCTACATCACCATCTCGTTGAATGAAGTAGTATGATCTCGCACCACCCAACTTAACTTAGCATGAAGACCCTATAGTTCGCGCTTCCCGTTCGTCTTGCCAGATTAAAGGAAAGTTGAAGCCAACAAGGCAGAGAGATGATAAATGAGGTGGGATCAGACACAGAGCTACTAAAAACTTGACAGTCAGGTAGGAGAGCAGGCCGGGAGTGGGAAAGACTCTTTCAAAAACTCATTCATTAGACATTTATAAACTCCTTTCTGCCAGAGAACAAGCAATCCTTTATTGGGAGGCTATGGGGAGCACAATATATTATGCTTAGCATTATTATTATTGTTGTGTGAGCTGATGTTCCATCTCTCTTGCTTGTTGGGGTGAAATGAAGTGAGAAAATTTAAGAGTGAGGCAGAGCTGCGTATCTATCTTCCCATTTATCTTAAATACTGATACAGGAGTACGAGCTACTCATTTAAACTTTTTGTCATGAGCTACGGTTAAATCTATGTGTATGAAATGGTTTTAGATTTTCCACAGCTACTAAATAGTTTTTTTTCTAAATCCAAGCTACAATTTTACAAGCTACATCACAAACAGTTTTAGCGATACTCTACAGCTACTAGCTATAACTTCTAGAAGAAGCTACGCAGCTCTGGTGAAATGAACGGACGTCATGTGGATTGGTTTGGTGTGCGTCTCGTTAAGCATATTAGAAAGTTGAGAAATTCACTTTGTTATTAACTAAAAGGAGTAGGATTTGAGAGTGACTGAGTGCTCCTCTCCTCCTTGTTGTTATGCCTCCTCCATTTTGCATGGGAGGAACTTTCCCAAGGAGAAAGCCTTTTCCCTCTTCCTGGCTGAGGGCCAGATGAGAAAGAGCCAGTTTAATGGAATAAAAGTTGAAGAGCTTTGAGAAAATGAATTAGCATTGGAAGGAAGTTAAGCCGTCTTTTCATGAACGATGAACGTGCAGACCAACCAAATGGGCCTTATTAATAATAAGGATGGATTTCCACTTTAAAATGTTTCACAGCCAATTTATAAGCTGGGGCCTCACTAAGGCCGGGAGGGATAATATGGTTAGACTAAACATGTATTTAGCTAAAAACAAAGTATTATGACAGGGATATGAGCGAAAAGTTGGAAACTACTTCTGAGCTTCAGGATACCCGTATTAATTCGGGTTAGAATTTATAAACTCAGGTAAGAGAGTAAAGGATGCAAATGAAGTGGAACAAATAGTCTCGGCAGAAGCTAAAAATGGGGTTGAGTAGGGGGATGAGCCAAACTGAAACTGAATTAGTGACGACATATCTGGGACAAAGCTGTAACGACTTTCCAGCTTGTTTTGATGGACTTGGATGGATTCATTTAAAATGGAAATATTATCCATTTAGTTATATAACAGATGGATTAGAGAATTGAAGAAAATTTGAACATGTTGGACGCCGACGACATTTTATATATGAAATATGTAGCATACATACAAAGATACCGTAAACACTGTTTCGGTATCTTTCGAACCAATTTCGATTCTGTATAAACTTTGAAATGATATGCTCATTTTTATTGCCATGCCATAATCATTAATTTGTTTTACGAATTAAACAACCAAAACTTGGATGTTAATTGCAACCATTTACCTTAGTCACTCACTTCTGGATATAATATCACCCTGAAACGAGCCCGCCGAGAGAGAGAGAGGAAGAGGGAAATGGAATGGAGGTAATTTTTAAAATGCTTGTTCATTTAAAAATCATGCCTATACACCCTCAGTCTAGCATGAAATGACTGCCAGGAGAAAATTAGTTCATGTTCATAATGCGATAAAGCATTTAGCAGTCCTAACAAATGGCAACTCTGCCATGCCCATGCCTACAACTGGAAAGGGAAAGAGAAGTTAATTCATAAGTATAAATTATCCAAGTATTTAGGTAAAACCCAAGCATCCTCCATATAGGTATGTAGTTATTAATGGGGAAAAGTGGAAGTGGAAGAGGATAAATTTTAAAATGCATATAAGCTTGATGGAATACACGTTTGGGTGGAGGAAAGAGATCCGAAATGAATCAAGCTTTTACTCTTGCAGGATACTTAAGTATATTAAATTTAATTCTTAGCAAAAAAAATAAACAACAACTTTCTGATTATGACAGAAGGGCTCTTTTGAGAATTAATCGCACTTTGAACCAATTTCCACTCTAGGACTCCTGGTCTCATTCCTCTTGAGCGAAATGAGCTAGAGGATCCAGCAGGAAGAGAGGGAGAATGCCAAGCAAAACGGAAAGTTGTTTTGTAGCTTGGTTTGTTCTGCCTCTTGGTTGAGATATATCAAGTCAAGGAGCTCAACTTGGCCATTTATATCACCCCAAAACAAACAAACACTGAGACTGGAAATAAAACAAGTTTTTCACCAACCATGTACCCAAAATGACTTCTGGAATGGGAAGGAAGGGAGACTATAAAGCATAATATCACGTTTTCACATAGTGAAAAAGCAATCCATTCCGGGATTTTTTCCCCTTAGAAGCTGCCGTCGACGAAAAGCAACTTAAGGAGGTGGACACTACAATGGAATGGGACAAATTACAAGTTGACAGTTGAGTTACTTATTTTTGTTGGCTGGGTAGAGAAGAGTGCGTCCATTACAGTGATATTGCGTCACCGTCTTGTTGTCTGGCATTTGGGGTTAAATGAGAATCTTCTGGAAGGAGCAAAGCTCTTATATAGTCAGTTTGATATCTATTCATTCCTTCTTGGTCTTTTTCTACACAAGCTGTAGTTGAAGTGGCCATAATCCTATTTATAAAATCAACTCGAGTGGAGTCATTGTATCTTCTGAGAATCAGGATGCTACAAACTTATATAAAATGCACTACGACTTCTATCATGTCTAGGGAACAATGGCAAGAAAACCCATGGTGGATATGTTTTGGCTATCGAGGATGTGAATCGGGAAAGGGGAGGTTAAGCATACAATGAATATTTAATAACCCAGTTAATGTCTGTTTTTGGGGGTGCTGCCTCCTTAATTTCATTAGGGCTCCGTTCGATTCCCAATTTATCTTGATCAAGTCATCGATTTCTCGCTGAATTCACCAAGCCATCATTAAAAGCTCTTCTCAAACAACTTAACTCAAGGAGTATCTAACTAAACAGGGAAACTTCAAACGATATGGGATAGTTTCCCTCTTAAAACAAGGATGCGAGCCAAGGCTCCCAGCCAAAAGGAGCCATTCACATTGTCAGTTTTAAAGATGCACTAAAAAGTTAACGGAGGAGGATTCCCTGCCGTTCCAACAACGAACAAGGGAAACTTTCGTAATATGGCCATATATATGGCATAGCGTGAAAGTAGTTTGGCTTGTGTTCCAACCTAATTGTCTTCTTTAATGCTTTTAAGGATGGTTCATTGTGCTGGCTCTTCAAGTTGGAACAAGTCTGTGGATGCATATATACTCCAAGACGTTTAGTGTCAATTTAGAGACTATATTCTTCCACAGGCTCATGTCCTCCTTAATTCCTTCAAGGATTGTTAATATCAACCTAATCAAGTTGAACGTTTGAACGCTTCCATGCTATGGGTTGGAAAGGCTGTTTTAGAGGAAACTAAGAAAACAAATTACTTTACCCATTCCCTTCATTCTATTAGACTGTTTATTACGAGAATATTTTGGATAGCGGAGCTATATGTACATACATGGGTAGTTTGACTCTGGATTTGAGTTTTAGTCAAATCATTTATCTGAAATTGGCAGATCCTTAATTGTAAAACGTAAAAAGATACTTTTTTTGTTGCAAGCGCAAACAATCCAACTTTATAAATATAATGGTGGTCATAATGCCACTCCCACATGGGAAAGCATAATTGTATTCCATAAAGTAATCCGTGGGCACATAATATCATGCTTGCTCTCCGGTCAAGTTTTATGATGTTTTTTTTTGGGTTAGCTCAAATATAACTAGTGAGAAATCTCCAAGAATATATTCATTCCATTTCTCTCCCCAAGCAGGTATGCTCATCTTGGCTATGCATTATGTATGTCACTCCGTGAAGGAAAAATAAATAAGCTCAAAACGTCTTCTAGCAGACTTTATATCATCCCAAGCAGAAATCAAAATTCAGTTGGAATTCTGCGATAAAATCCAATTTGTACCTTTTCATTGTTATGTGGCCAACGTCCATCCCAAAGTAATGGCTCCCCAACGATGGGAAGAAAAGCAATAAAAATAAATGAAAAACTTCGGTTTCCCTGTGCATTCCTCCGTTGTAGTGGTGCAATACTGAAGCATTGCCATATAAGCTGCACCACCTCCATAACCACCAACACCATCACCCAACTAAACCACCATTACCTCCAATAGTACTTGTTTTCTTCTCCGAATCTAATTTTATTTTCGTGGATTGAGCCAACAGCACGCGTGTTTAGTCACTCAAAAATGGTGAAATGGTTTGGGAGTTATGAGCTGTAATATTACGAATTTCATGCCAGTCTTCCCTTGTCTTGCCAGGGCGTACATTTTCTGGACATGACGATGCCGATGAGTGGGGTAGTTCGTATTGGCTGACCAAATAAAGCCATGTCTATGACCGTGATTGGGCTGATGGAACAAAAAGAAAGACAATACATTTTTTATAACAAATTCTAGACAGGTGGCTGAATCTGGAGCCTAACAAGGATTATTCGGGAATTGATCAAGAAACCTTTCGGCATTCTTCAGGAAAGTTTAATAACCGTCAGACAGACGTCCGTCGTTAGTAAAACTATCACTGGCTAAAATAACAATTTTATAGGGAATCCATGGGTATGACCAAAAAGAAGGCCTCATTTTACATAATATGATTCTTCCACGGTTCCAGGTAAAAGGACAAATCGCATTCAGTATTCCCTGGCCAATATCCAAAATCTTAATTGAACATTATTATTCTACTTGGATACTTTAGTACGTTTATAAATTATTTATAAATTTTTTTAAAACGTTTTCGCTTCTTCATCATAAGTATTTATCTGGATTGGAAAGAAACTAATATCCATGTGTATTTATATTTGATATATTTTACCCTTTTAATCCTATGCGTATTTCATATTTTGTATTACTTTTTTGTTCGCCGTTCGGTATCCTCCTCTGTAACATTGTATACGTTTGTGTACTTTTGAAGTGACTGGTTTTGTTGATGATTGAAACTTATCACGGCACTAATCCATTCCAGAACGGTATCATTAGCGGGAATGGTTTGCTAAGGCCGGATAGTAATTTTCCCCATGGTAAAATATTACTTTGAGTGCTCAACACCATCATCAATTTCCCATAATAATAATGTCCAGCGTTATAAGCCTCGTTACAACAATAATCCTTTTCTCCCTCGTATAGAACTTGTCCAGAACGAAGGTAATAATGTGTTGTTCTTTTTGTTGTTCACACATACCATTATACACGAATGACATGGATGAAAAAATCCTTTCTTTGTTGTGTTCGTGTGGCATATATGCGGAATAATATGCTTGGATTGAAATTACAATTAGGTAGATTCTTTGCCAATGGTAAAGGACAGAGTTTTATTTCATGGAAGGTTTACGAGAGCAAATCTAAATCTGATTCCAGAAACACGGTATATGGATGATAAGAAGCTAACGTGGGGCTGGTGACGTAAGAATTACCAAGTCTACATACAAAATCTAAATTATTTAATTTGGAAAGATCTTGACTTGACTGAACTTCTCAGAGGGTAATACACCACACTTTGTTTTAATGTTCCATTTCGTGTATTTACTGTTCATTAATATACAAATATAGCGTTATCCTGTTATTTGTACGGACCATTCTGAACCACTAACTGGGATAAAACTTGTTTTAATGTAGAATAAAAATGAGATCCTGCGACTTTTAAAACAAAGGTGAAATGAAAAAGTAGAAATAGTAATTTTGTGAAGCAGGTTGTTAAATTGGGTGAAAATATTCAGCTTTGTTACGGCTATTTGTATGACATGAAGTAAACGTACGTTATGTAAGTTAACTTATTGGGGAATTAAAAAGCTGTAGATGTAGAGCCATCTAGCCAACTCCCAGGGTTTCCGCATTTACTTGCATCAAATCGGCGAAGCAAGCTGTGCCGGCTGGTTTGCCGTCGCCGAGGCTCTACAACTTTCTGATGCTTTAATACGTAAAACTTTTGTTGACAGTCATGTTTTGTATCGTATAGGCAAATGTGCGAATTCCATTGGTTCCACGATTATGTGCATATTAAACGTAAAATACCCAAATTTTATCTGTTCATCACTTAACCTGTATTTTTGAATGTAAACTTTTGTTATCGGCGTCGTAGCTAGAATCTGTATAGAAAACCGTAACAAAATTATATTTTAGTACTTTAGCTCATTTTTATCTGTCTTGGAAGTGTGAATTTAAAATGAGCCCTATTCAATTAGCAATTAATTTTTCATCATGCACAGCATAAGCATCGTATTTTTAGTCGTCATCCAAACAGTTACGAAATTGAAGAATCGAATCCGTATAAATACACGGATAACCCTTTACATTATATGTATTTACGTAGTTGAATTCACCTGTCCATTACCATTATGATGATGACGATGGCCCTCCTTATAATTTTCTACAAGAATAATCTGCATAATATAATATATACAAGAGACATGGAAATGGGGTTCTTTCTTGAGAGAGGACACGCCTGCCTTCATTGTGCATGGAAGGGGACTCCCTCTGAACCTATTTACTTCATAATATTTTTCTTCGCTCGGGTTGGCTTGGCTCTCGATTATGTCGACGTCAGTCTTCCAGTTTCCGGTAGCCATTGCAGCAACAGCAATATCCCCTTCGTCGTCATTATAATTTCTTTCCCATTGTGAACATGAACATGTTCTGATCCTCACAGGTAGACTACTCGTTGTTCTCAACATGCATCATGATATGATATGGATTCCCTTATTTGTTACTCATTTACTTTATTGCTGGTTTATGTTGAGTGGGAGCGTTTACAGTTGTTAAATTGCTGTTGTGTATTGTGACGGCTTTCTTCCTTTTTTCGATGATGGTTTGTCCCCCCTTCTCCGTCCTAATTTTTTTTTTGTAGAATATTGTAGTGCATGGTTATTGAGTACTTCCCCACTCATATTTCAGATTGCAAAAGTCCTCAACCATGGTAACAAAAGTAACAATATATTCATGGCTATATTTATATGACGTGAAATATGCAGGGAGGAAAATATGTTGTTTTCCCTAAAGTTGTTTGTGACTGATTATTAGTCAGCCATAAAGCTTTGCGTTATGACGGGTCATATGAATTTTCATACATGTCAGGCATTTGTTTAAGTTGGAAACGGAAAATCTTGTAATGATCAGGTATAGTCCATTATTGTCCAGTCTAAAATTTCCATATCCACATCCTTCCGAATAGGCTTTCGAAACCCTATCATGTATTCTTCAAACTCATTATAAAAATTGCTTACGTGATTGAAACGTCCGAATATGACGTAGCGAAATTGCAATTATTTGGACTTTGTAATAAACTAATGCACAATTCTCATTCACGCACTTATCTTTATTTGCAATCAAAACGCGTTTAGCTTAGCCAGTTAAAATTTGTCAGACAGTTCTGCCACTCCACATGTCCATGTCACTATAGAAGCTATAAAAAACCCTCATTCCGTTGAATACCAGTCGACTACTATTACATAGCATGTAATTAAAGTCAAATAGATGAACAGTATATTATTTGGCAGAGAGGCACTTACACAAAGTGACTATCTTGTAACAAGTGTAATAGCCGTCATAAAGCAAACCATTGCGTAGAAAAGTGAATCCCATTAGGATATCATTTACATGGCCATTGTTCGCCAAGTTTTACACGATAGTTGATGCTCTCATTAAGGAGTCTTACTCCCTCATCATCATTATCATCTCTGTGAACTGGGCTGTCGAGAAGGATATTAGCTTCCTTGTCGTGTTCTGGGCTGTGTTTTTGTGGTAAGTGACACATTAAAGCTGGTTTGTGGGTGGATGGAATGGGAAACTGCCACCACCACTATATGCCATCATTATCATCAGGATGGCTAAATGCACACAACTCCGTTGACTATGATCCCAGTACATCTAATTTGAACAAGCTTTTATCTCAAAAGATTACCCATTTTAATAAATGGAAACGGCCATCTTCCCAGTTTAATGGGCCATCTTCATACTTAGCCAGGACATCCAATCCGGTTCTCAGGAACGGGCTTTGGTCCCTTCATACTGAAGCTTAATGAATTGATTACACGGTTAATCAAGTAACCGATAAAGTTATATGGGCAGAGCTTATAGTAAAAAGGTAAAATGATCCCATTATATACACTAGGACTCCTCCCGCGTATGACAGGATTAACTAAATGCTGATGAGAAATTAAGCGGAACCAAAGGGAACAGGAGTTTTGGGGCTAAATGAGTGGGAAAAGTGGACCCAACTGGGATATTATTCTCGTCAGTTAACTTTTTCTCTTGGATGAGGAGTCCAAATTGATGAGCTTATAATTGAGGGAAGGCCGTTTACTTCTTCTCTGGAAGAATGTCTTTACTGAAGGAAAAAAAGTTTGCTATAATTGGGGAATCGAAAGGATATAAAGTTTGGGACAATATGGTTGCTGTGGAGGTAAAGGGGTAATCTTAAACATAATTGCCTTTTTTTCCTCTGTTATGCTCATATCCTACTGAGGTGGAAACATGGATAAAAAGGTTCTCTCATGATAGCCCTAACAGACTGACAACGATTTTTACTTTGGCTTGAAACAAATGCTGACAAATTTGCTATGTGGTATTGCATTGCGTGACTGTTAGTTCAAGAGCGAGTGTCAAAGTCAAAGTCAATCCATATTTATTCCCTGAACAAATGATATGATCAATGAAAATTACGCTGTTTGCATCACTAGCCGGAGGCATTGGCAAGCTGAAAAATGTGGATTAATCCTGCTGTTGTTTTTAATCAACAGATGATATTTCTGAT
>JAQGAH010000897.1:0-22410 GCA_034696885.1 Lepidocyrtus paradoxus | reverse complement strand
AATAGTACTGCTCACAGTATCGTTATGATGTCGCTCTGCTTACGCATTGATCATGAGTACTATAAAATGAGCATTACGCTCTTCTATTAATTGGAGTTCATAATTTCATAAAGAAAAAATGTCGTCATTAAGTATTCTTATTTGTTGTGCTTATTTTACTTAGGAACATCCATATATATATTAAAATTGTTTGTTACAAAACGGGTTAAACCTTATAACTTATAACAAATCTTAAAATCCCTTTGATGACAAAACTATAATATATCTGGGTGAGCACCTTTTTCGAATGTAAACTTCCCTGAACAGTGCACCCATTTCTATTTACACGTTCCATCAATGCAGTTATGAATTTAGTCTCTGACTTCTTTTTTTCACTTTCCGACAAATACGCAACGAAATCCAAACATACCAAACCATTTCCCTTTGAACAGTTCAAAGAAGTTAGGTTCCGTTGTTTCCTCGTTATTTCCATTATCTTCCATACCTTTCCCTTTTTCTAGAATGTTCCATACAAAAAATGGCTTTCACCTTATTTTTGTCTTTCCCTTTTAGGTTAATATATAAGTACACTACCTATATCTCCATCCTGTTCTGTGTACATTGGCTATATTTATATTAATAAAGTGCACCTTCTGTTTTTCCCTTTCCCAATTTATTTCTTTCCCTCTTTCAATTTCAAAGAGAAAATACTTTTTTGATTTATATATCTGAATGGCTGAATGAGCATCAGCTTCCTCTAGGAACAACGTGGCAGTGAGGATGATGATGACGATGATGACGCTGATGATAATAATAATGTAAGGGGATGATCCTTTAATATCGACATCGTCAGTCGACGCATGGAATGAAGATAATATGATGATAATATCGGCTACCTACTGACAATGAACTCAGAGGAAATATAGATCCCTCATCATAAAAAAAAACTTTCCTACGTCTATTCCTCTTATAATATGATGATGACTATATGATATCATGAGCATAAGCAGTTATCAAAATAATATAAGCCTAATCCCATTGTAAATACGGAAGAGAAAAAAAAATTGGTAGGGCATTGCATGATTCCAAATGATTATTTGCTTTGCTCTTTTGATTCATTCCTCTCGTGTTTTATTACATTTCCACCTTCTGTCTGCCACCGTGATAGCACATACATATCCTAACCGTTTTTTCTTTTCATCCTCATATGATCATGGATAGGTAACGTCAACATAAAGTACCTACGATATAGGCTATATACTGAAACTCAAGTGGCGTTTCGTGCCGTGGAAATATTAGCGGAGAAGACAAGGAGCAACAGCTTTCACTCACTATGTTGGACATGTGTACAGCGAAAACTGGGAAATAATTTCCATTAAATGAAAGTCTTCTTGGATACACTTCAAGACATAATATGCGTTGGCAGTGCCTAGAGCCCACGCCGTGTTTGTATACCAGCTCATGATAAAAAAGTTTTCCCTTTCCAACAAATAAACTACATACGGCTGGATTTACTTTTCCCTTGACTTTCTCCGCTTTATTTTTTTCTTCCTAAATCCTGATCATATCCTTTGGATGGCTATCCCATGTCCTCACGTTATGTATTGTCAATCGCTATATATATTTTTTTCTTACTACGACTCATAAACAAGCAACAAATCTTGGAGGAGAGGAGATTGAGGTTGTGATGAAATAAATATCTTGGATAAGGAGAGTCTCGGAAAGTTAAGAAGATTGAGGTAAGGGTAGTGGCTTAAAGGCTTGTGCTCAATATGGAAGGTGTACACATCTTCAGGGAAATCTCCATACTTTCACCTTTTCATTCTTGGGGAAAATAAGTGCTCTACCCAATGTACACATAACGAGAAGGTAAAGGCTCTAATGGAAAGGAGCCAGCATCACATATCATTCCTGATTTAATAGAAGATGGGGAACGGATCAAGGAGAAGGTAAAAGTTGATACAAAAGTTGGTCTACGCGTCCCAGAATTGTCTTGCCCGAAATCTTTACAACGCTCTGCAGAACTGGAATCACATTTTTATCCGTGATAATGCTCAGCTGCTACAGAGCCCCCAACACAACTACAATCATTTATGGTTGGCTTCTCCCTAGATACTACAGACCACCTTCCTAGCATGATACTCCTTGTTGCCAACTTGCCAGCGTTAGATAAATCGCATCTTGAATCCCTCTAATAAAATCATTTAATACAAAGTGTTCGTGATAGGGAAAGATAAAAGTGAATATGAAGCCACTAATTCGCCAACAGACTTTCTCCCTTCACGAGTGTAATTACATATAACCTGCTTCAGTCTCAGCCCCACTAGATCGGATTCAATAACATAAATCAAATCAGATCAAGAATGATATGGGATAGTTGATTCCATATATCTGTCAGGATGGGGCTTAGTACCATTGCAAATTGGAAGAATCAGCGAGCTCAACCAAAGTTCGGGATTCCGCACGGGGAAAATCAATAAGTGGGAAATTCATTAGGAAAACAATTTTTTTCCCAGTATGAAGCTAAATGAAATGGGAAATGGCTTTCACTTGAGAAGAAACTTTTAATATCTTACATTCCCTAATTACCCGTCGTAAAATAACTTTCCTTTTTAATTGCGAAATGGAAGTTTCACTTGGGGAAAAAATGTAAAAGATTTTCACTTTCATGACTATATTTTTTTCTTTCGCTTTGCGCTCTCTGTCGTTCTAGATTATTCCATCCGTATATCTTATACACTGTCCGGAGAGTCGATTTATAGGTTTCCCTGTCAAATATGAAGTTTAGATAATGAGGGGTCCTATCCCGGGAGCGACACTGTTTCAACTGAAGAGAAATCGTTCAGCTTGGAACACCAAGCTGGTGATAAAAAAACGGAGACCTGCCAATTTCAACTTTCATGGCAATGACTCCGCCAGACAGGAACAGAAGATAACTTTCTCGACTAGCAGCATCAACTTCTCACTCTTGGCTCCTGGATATGCACCGGCTGAACCATGTGTCCGTCATAGAGGAGAAACCCTGGATCGCGGAATTAAAACTAATGGATCCTTGGAGGATAAGCGAACAGCTTGAAAAATATTCTTTCGGAAGTCAGTCAGACCTTTTCCTATTTCCCACTATCACCATTTAAACCGAGTGTAATTGTCTTCTGAGTCACATTACCTATAATAGGAGTACAGATAGGTATATATTCAATTCCCCAACTAGGTACTTTCTACTCCCCTAAATGCTCCCATTTACTGGTAGGCTGTCAGTTGAGTGGGAATAAACGGTTTGAATTTCCCCAGGAAAAAATATGATGGAGGCTATAATGTGACACTCTTATTCTACTTAATAGGCGGACGTGACAAGCATTCAATTTTTTTCGCTATTTTATACACGAGCCGTTTCGTTTAAAAGTTTGAAAAGTACTGCTCCAATAAATACCCTGTTGATATCCTTTCACGATATTATTTTCCTACTTTTATGAAGCACTTAAAGTCAAGCTGAGGCTCTCAGCAGATGACGCCCCACAAGGAACAGCCGATATCTTTCTTCGATATGAAGATGATCTCGTAATGATGAGAGCATTTGGGTTTAGGTGATTTCCACCAAAAACCATAATACTAAACAAGTCATTTCTCTTCCTTTATATTACTCCACACCAGCCCAACTTACAGTTTAAGTAGTTTTTGTTATTGGAGGGATGGAGGGAAGACAGGGGAAAGATGACAATAAAAACTAACAAGGATGAAGTAGCCGAAATGACTCAATTTTTGTTCTCCCTCCTGATGGAAAATATGGACTGTGACGTAAGTAGGGCGAGAGCTAACTGGCCCCCCAGAATGGAGTGAAAGTGCACCAAACAACACAATTTCCAGTTCACAGTTGACAATAATAAAAATCCCAGTGGTAATAATGATATATAGCGCGTTTTGATGTAATGCGTTGGAACGAACGAGAAGGGGAGGCTGCTGCTCCAACATCAAACTTAATGGCAACTGTGGCGCTAAGAGAGACAACTGTAGTGGACAACACGTTCTCTGTCGCTTGCTTGTTTTCCTTAATTTGTTTTTTTTATACAGGGGACATGATCATAACACGTAGAGTGAAATGCC
This sequence comes from Lepidocyrtus paradoxus, assembly GCA_034696885.1. Taxonomy (NCBI): domain Eukaryota; kingdom Metazoa; phylum Arthropoda; class Collembola; order Entomobryomorpha; family Entomobryidae; genus Lepidocyrtus; species Lepidocyrtus paradoxus. The sequence goes on along the minus strand of JAQGAH010000897.1, from coordinate 18,330 downwards.
GGTAGCACTATGGAATAATGACTGGAGAGTAAATACAAATAGGTCGGTAGAGAAGTAGTTTGAGAGTTTCATACACGACCGAGTTGGAGTCACACACGCACGCTCACGTCTGCCAGTATGGGCATCAAGCAGTTTCCCCAGTTTTTTTTTCGGATATATCCCCCAACTTTACTTTTATCTCCGGTTGGTCTCCTGTAATTCTGATGATCGTCAAAAAGTCGTCAACTTTTATTTAGATGACACGCGAATAGAAAGAAAATAGCTTTCTGGTTAGTTTGCCATACGTGGATATGGTGTGGGCCTGAATGGGAGATGGAAAGATCCAGAAAAAAATATGTTATGAAGTTTAGCTCATAGATCAGACATGGACTGGTTACGTTCTGGAACTTTGATAGGTAACAGTGTGATGATTGCTATTGCGGTTGTTGAAAGGATTGTTCGGTCGCCTGAGTTATTTCATGCCACCGTGTTTTTTTCCCAACTGAAACTTGTTCCCGTTCACACATGGGAAACTAAAAGGAAAGGGGAAACAGGCTGTTGCCTTATTTCAAGTAGGCAGTGGTGGCGCTAGCAAATAAAACACTATTCATGTATGACTATGACATGTTTTTTTTTTTAAAAAAAAAAAAGCTCAACGAGTTTGACAAGAGCCTCTCAAACCTTCCCTTTTTTCCAAATGATTTGGTTGTAAAGAGCACTAGAAGGAGGAAAAAAGCTCTTTGTGAAATAGGGAATCCCGCAATATAAAACTCCACTTGGAGGAGAAAGCCGGGTGTTACCAATCGTAATAATTATCTATTGTGGGGATCCAAAACTGGAAAGAAAATTACAATTTTCAGTGTTCATACTCTGCGCATGTGACTTTTTTTCAGGAGAAAATTGCACAGGTACATACATTACGATAGGTATAAGATGATCTACATGGAGTGTATTTACATGTAGTATAGCTAGAAAAAGTTTCCAATTGACACTGTGAGCACCAAAGTCATTGAATGTTGTCACGTCTCCCTCTCCATTTCTTTTTTTTTCGAAATCAAATCACGTTCCCAACAAAGAAAACCCAAAGAAGGAAGAAAATGAAGAATGATCTTTTTTGAAGAAAAGGGAATAAAAGGGATTTCACTGTATTTGTGTTCGTAATTCCGTCACTAAAATATTAAGTCACTCTCAACTCCAGGAGCCTCCATTGCTATTAGAGTTCCCTACGTATATAGTTCCCTGTTCGCTCTTGGGTCACACGAGACGCTGGGGAAGAAAATAGACTAAAAAAATGTCTTGTTTACAGGGAAAAACTTTTTTTTGATCCCCGTTCCCCATTCAATCTCCGTATATTTTTGGAGGAATTCAAAAACTGATCATGCCAACCGTATTGCGATATTCCACAATGAAAATAATTCCCCAGTCTGTTTACAGAGGAGAGATTCCTTCGGTTGAGCTCTGTTTCTGGAGAGATATGTGTATGGCTTTGGGGAAGAGGAATAAACTAGAGCAGCGCACACTAGGGTAGAAAAGTAAACAAAGGAGGAGGAGTGAACATGGAGTAGAACAAGATGACGAGTTTTAAAAAACTTGTTCCCTTTCACATCTCATCTCTCCCACTTTCTTTTCCTCCAAAGAACATTTTCCGGATTAGGAGATTTCTTTCTCCGTCTCTGTCTTATTTCTTGCGAGAACAACTCAACAACACTATGTTTTCTTAGTCTGAAACGTGAGTGGAGACAAGCCACAGAATAACTTGGGTTATTGGGTGGTAGCGGTGATGGTGGTGGGGCTGCGGGTCACTCTAAGGTCATTTATGGGCTCATATGTCGAGTCTCTCTGACGCGGTGTATAGAAAAATAACCGTCAAGATCATAATTTTAGCATTTTTCTTCCCTTCGTGTAGGTACGGAGAGGGAGGAGGAGTGAATTGTATATAGTCTGGTGGGGCTTTTATAGCCCTGCGTTTTTTGTTGTTGATGATGATAAAGTGATAATGATGACACTATCGTTAGCACATGTGATAATGATGTGATGGAAAGGAATTATATATGGGTTGAATGTCTACAGCCATATCGGAGGGGAATGACGACGGGGACAGGACATCAGCGAGAAAAACAACTTTAATGAAAAGGTGCACATTACACTATCTCCTATCCGATATAGATATGTTTTAACAGGGATTTTTATCTAGTTTGTTTCCTCCTTTTTATTACACGGGGAAAACTTCCCTGTTCCAAATCCTATTTCGTTTCTTTCCGAATATAAAATTCTCTTATAGTTCCTCTCCAGCTTACGTGAAGGGAGAAGAGGTAAAGCGTTTATGTGAAAATAATGGTGAAAGGGGGATGTGGATAAAGGAATCAAAAGGTCTCCTTTTGGGAGCCTTTCTCCTTTGGTGAAACCCGTTTTAGCTCAGGTATGGAGTAAAACAGTAAGAAGAAACGCAATAAGTCGAGAGTTTAAAGGAATGTAGGTTCCCATTTTGAAAAAAAAAACATGTTCCTTTTTACTTTTTAGTTCACTGATTCAATCTCCACTTTCCTGATCTTATTTCACTGTGCAACCAACTCGGGAGTGAAAGCGAATCACGAATATATTTTCCAAATTGGTAATAATATCCGATAATAAAAAAACTCCCTTTCCAACCCTTTCCCAAAGGATATAATGACAAGTCTATTGAACAGTGTCTTCCAAGAAAATCCAGTTCACTTGGATATTTTTTATATATTGAAGATTCTGTTCCGTAAAAAGAGAAAAGCCTCCGGCTCCGCAACTAGCAACAAAGTAAACTAGTCAGATGTCCTCTTGTCATGATCACTATCAACAGACACCGCACCATCCTCATCATCACATCAACTAACTCACCACTCACTCACTCGCCACCCAAGAAAAACAAAATCAGGCTGGGAGCACGACTCTCGGAAAGAAGGAAAACAGACGGTAAAGTATAAAAAAAATCGAGAAGAAATCACTATCCTCCTGATATCATCATCATACAAGACCACGGGTGAAAACTTCACTTTTTTTCTACAACTTCACCTTTACAACTGTGCACAGGAAGAAAGGGCAGTTAGACAACAACGGAGGCAAAACCAAGCTGGGATGCTAGTCGTAGATAGTTTTTTTTTCTCCCATGTTATGCTATAACAGGAGGAGACTTTATGTGTACGTCTTCCTTCCTTTTTTCCCCCTCACAACTCACAACCGTTCTGCCTTCTAAAGAAGGGGATATGGAGACTATAGCTTAGGGAAGGAGCGTGTGGAGCGGGCAGCTCTCAGCCAGCAAGCCTTTTTGGCAGAGGAGAGGCGCAACTCCAACTTTTTTTTTGCGTGTGCCATAGTAAAAAGCTAAAGCGTAGACGCTTCTCCTTTTGGAGGAGCAGTTGCACTTTGTGAACAGAGAAAGGAGGACATATGAACTCTGTTGAATGTTTTTTGAGCTTTCTCTACAAATGGGAGAGTAGGGCTCCTGCTGGTTTTGCAATTTTGTTTTGATTTCGCTGACGCTTGCCCGTAATTATGGTTGTAATCATGTTCACCCTAATTTTTTATTCTGAGTGGATGTATATGAGCGTGTTTATGCATGGGTGGGGGAATGACAGTTTGCAAAAAGAATGGGAGTAGACACATTGACTTTTCAGGTTTCTCGAGATGATGGTGGGTTTTTTCCTTTGTAATAAAAATGCATCCTGTTTGCCCTCTTGACTAAATTTGCTCGGTATAAATATGCAATTTTTGACGAGCCAAGAGTGGTGGCAGTTTTTACAAGCGGAAATTGCAATTCGGCGGCAGCTGCTGCATTTTTAACCACTGATTATACTCTATCATCGTACTGTAGTATATCGTATATAGGCCATTTGTAAAGTTTAAACTGCTGCCTTAATTAGTATATTGGGGCATACCTTCTTCTTCTACTGACGGTAGCATATGTGATTGCTAAAAATATTGCAAGTCCACGTATGTAAAAGATTTACATTTGAGACAGTTGGCAACGTAGAAAAATAATAATGTCTGAGTAATGTCAATGGCCCAAGGACTTATGTTAAGTCTACCAAAGGCTGACTTAGTATTAAAGACATCCCCTGTTGGGGGGTAACGACTTAGCTTCTTCAATGACGAAAGATGAAAGTCAGTCGGAGAGAGCATGGCAACATATTCATACTTAAAGTCACCATCTTCTCCCGAAACGGAAACAAAAGACTTGAGTTTTAAGCGGATAGAAACTGCCATTTCTCCCGCTGAACAATGTGACATCCGCATCTGACTCCCTAGTACAATCTCTCTTATTCCATTCAATATGGGCTCCTGTATAAGCCCTTTCTGATGATAATATGATGATGGTGCCTGATGATGCTGTTCCCATCAGGAATTATCTGCAATCAGGTCCCCGCTGATCTGTCTAGTGGACAGTGACAAAGGAAGTTGGGGACAGGGAAGGATAATGATTTCGCTACATGACTTCATGTCTCCAGCTATATTTGCGGTTTGTAGCTTTTGGGAAATGGGGTGGCGTTGCTGAGTGCTCCTTAGAGTCAAGGCTGATTGATGCAGTAATGATGCTTTTTTATGATGATGATGAAAGGGAAAGTAATGAGATGGCTCCAAATCCCATACTATAAGTTATAACAAGCTTAGAGCCCTCGGTCAAAAAGTAACTGGAGTTTAACAACCAAAAACACAAAAAAAACATCTCATTCTAATTATCCAAAATGACAGGGAGTGCTTAAGCACACTCCTGAACTTTTCAACTTTATTCTCATGCCCAACAGTATCAATCTCAGATAAGAGGTTATTTGCTTTCTTTCCTAGATTATTATAACAAACCAACATTTACTGCGAAAAAGTTGCAATTTCCGAACTGAATTATTTTTCTCTTCTTATATTTCTACAAAACATCATCATCATCATCATCACCCTCGCCGTCAATTTTGATGCCTTTTAATTTTCTCGGTAAAAGAATTTCTCAACTTGGTATTAAAAAAATTAGTTACGATTTTGTTAGCTTTATTTTTTTGATTATGATTACAATCGTACAATGTCTCAAGGCAAGATTATGGAATACCTTGTTAAAAAAGTTTATTACGAGAATTGTCTGGAAAGCTTGTTTTCTTATTTTCCCTCCTCCCCTCTGAAAGCTTCTACGTGTCTGGCTGTTTTTTTCCCAAGAAAAATAAAATGAGGCAATGTAATAAGAAAAAGTATTAAGAAGGTAGCAGGATGACAGGAATTCTTGGAATAGGAAGCCATATCCATATCCTAAAAAGTAAGCTGAAAGCTGTGAGCCATTTCCTTCCTTCTTGTGCTGCGCAGAAAATAGGTTTCAGAAAGTTTTCCCTGTTCATTTACCCGGTATAATCAATATCTTCGTATTTTCATATAGTGTGACAAAGACAAGTGGAAAATGGATCTATAATGAATAGTGGAACCCCCTGTTGGAGGGGAAAGTTGCATTCCACTCTCAAAACTTGAAACATTTCCCATCGCATTTATTCCCATCGACAAAGTCTGAATACAAAAGGGCCACAATCTTGAGAAAATTTACAAGAGAAAATGTGCATCCATCATATGGAAGGAGGCAACAGGTTTGAGTAGGGATTAGAAAAAAACTCTTCAAATCAACTTTATTATTGTTCCAGCTTTAACAAAACTTCTCTTCAGATGAATATCGACCTCATTTCCCTCTCGTGCAGTTAAGTACCCTGGGATTAATGTGGAGGCATTTTGAATGTTTTGACTAAAAAATAAAAACCATTTCTTCTGCATAATGCCAGAAACTCCTTTCCAACCTACGCATCTGTATACAAGGCAGCTTCCGGTTTAATTCCCATGTCAAAAATGGGTTTAATTTCACTCTCAAAATATACGGCCACCAGCCCAAGGAGAAGTTCGTTAGGCTTGTTACGTGTGCTTGGCATAGTTTTTGTGTCAAAATTACGTGATTTGAGAAGAGTCATGGCAGGAGCACTACTTGAGAATTCGCTACTCCGCAAAATTACCTTCCCAATTCCACTTAAATTATTCATTTCTACGACATGTTTAAATGCCCAATATTTGCCATGTGTGTGGAATAACACCAACTACATTCATAAAACATGGAAACAATCTATCTTGCTGTTCACCTTAGTTTAACCTCTCTCGTGTGTACTTCCATATCGTCATCGTTAAATAAATTATATTATGGGCTTGTATGAGCTCTTCTCATACTCAGCTCCAAACATTATGTTCAATTTGCTCACACCATTCCAGTGCCATGCTCTTTTTATGTAAACTGAATTGCTCTTCTCCAGCGTAGGTGAGGGTAGCATGGATTTTATTAGGTTTCCAAAATGTAATTCAATCATATCATATAACAATAAGTTCTACGGTTGATGATATCGTAAACCCAGACCTTATTTTATGGTGATGATGATGACGACGATCCCATTCTTGAATGTGCGATTTGGAAAAAGGATTTTCCACAGAAAAGCCTTCCAACGACCAAAACAGTTCCAGCAGTCCACCCACCAGTGCGTACCTACTTATTGGAAATTATGGTTCTCTGCCTTGCCAAAATAAACGTTGGGTTGCGTAATCCAGAGTATACTACTCCATATATATTCTCATCAGAGTTTCCCGGAGAGCTGGCTATGACATGGCTCGACCACCAAGGAAAACACGGGACGACATTTACTCCCTCTCAATTTGTCTCCGAAACTCTGCATATCCGGTTTTCCTACTGAAAATAACAGGCTTACACAAATCCTTCTCTAATTTCCCCCATAAAGCATAATAACTTTTGGGCAAACACCCGCACCATCTTCCTGATTGGCCAATTGGAAGCCCAACATTATTTACTTTAGTTTCTCCTCAAGTCCAAAAAAACTGTCCATCCATCCAATCCACCTGACACGGCCAGGTGGAGGTGACTAGTTAGTGCAAAAATTTGTTCCTTTACTTTAGCTTATGTTATATACCCATAAAAGTGTGCACGCGCCAGTGCAGCTTTCAGCACTAAAGCAAATATTTACCTTTCATCATCCATTTTTCCTTGTCTTCCCACCTGAGCATAAATACTTGTGTTTTACCGTTTCCCTCCTCCTGTGTAGGCTGCTAATGATTGCGATGAGTGTGGTAATAGTATAAACAATTTCCCCCGAGGAAACCCACGGCATATGCTGATAGCCGAGTAAATTGCAACACTACCACCACCACACCGCCTCCGCCACCACCACCGTCATCAGCATCCTTATCGTTAGCAATTGTGTCCTTTCAAGTGGAAGAAATAAAAATATGTGTTCTAAGGTAATGGAACTTTTATGGGGGAAATCAGGTTAAAAAAATAAGATTCAAGTTGAAATATTTCTTCCATAATATTTCTACAAAGATAGTCGGCAGTCCTTCCCTCGCCTTTGCTAAGATCCACATTCTTCCCATCTGTTTTCCTCCCTTACGAAAAACGTATTCTCTTACGATTTTCCTGCTTCTTCAGGGGGAAAGATTTATTACTTCCTTTTTTGCATTCACTTCCACTGTTTGTTTTCCCAAGGAATAAGAATGTGGGAGAGAGAATGAGAGAGTGTCTTTAAAAGAGTTAATTCTTTGGGATGCCGGGTATGAGGCATGTTGGTTGGACTTTTATGGCTCGGCTTTAGCCCACTATATTGCCGACCTTTCTTCAGAGAGTTTAGTCGACAGTGTTGTAATGTAAATTTGCTATCTGGCCAAGCCAAGCCAAGCCAACCCAAACCAAACCACCTTCTGCTTACTTGGCTGTTTGCAAAAAGCGCAATAAATGAGCAAGTCCAGGAGTTGCCTATGCTTATTCCACTCCCCATTTATTAGACCGGAACCGATCTCCTCTGTGTGGAATAAATACTCAGGGAAACTGTCTACATATGGAAAGCACATTGCTTGCAATTACTATCACCAACATTGACCACCCGTGCTGAATTTATCTACATAGCAGATCAGAAGGAAATGGTGTTTTGGAGAAAAAGCTGATATGAGAAGGGAAAGATGGAATGAAATTCCGATGTTGCAATTTCATAATTAGAATAAGGATATTTAGAATGGTCTGCTGTTGTCACCCAGACCAATTTTTATTGCTTCCCATTTTCAAGGTCTTCCTGGAAAGTCTTTTTAACTGGGTCATATGTCATATGGGATGTTGTGAGGATCAATTTGAAAGAGTAATCCAACACGTCATGTCATTAAAGAAATTGGCTTAGCTTTAAAATAGATATGAGGAGGGGAACATGTGGGGAAATGTGACATTAGAAAAACCAGTATTTGTAAAAATGCCAAAATGGGAGATGTTAAAGTTAATATTGAAGTGTTGGAAAGAGTGGATCAAGTAAATGGATAAAATATCATCCATCAAACGTCAAAAAATCATGAAAAATATATCCCCTCCCCAACCACCAAAAATATTGTCCTTGTCTCTTTCCCTGTCACATTTACTTTTTTTTAACATTGTCACTTTTTCAACTTCATATTCCTTCCTGGTTAAGAAGAATGAGAAGAAATGATCCAGTTTCGAGAGAGGAATTCAAAATGTCAAACTTTCTCTTTTTCCCACTGAAGAAAATTCAAGGAGAAGTAGAGCCGACAACTTCTAATAGAAGTTGCATTTGGAGGGAAACTTCATTTCACAAACTATTTCTTCAAAGGACAGAAAAATAGTAAGCGGCAAGACTTTCAAATTTTTCAACAGAGAAAAAGAAAAAATCCTCTCGAGAAATGCTCCAGTCAGCCCCATATTATGTCTCGATGCTGTGCTCCATTACTTTGAAAAATGTTTTATGTCGTGTGCTCTGTCTGCGTAGTCATCTGTCACTTGATTTCTTTCTCTGTGTCGACACCAGACAAACTACTCTTTCAAAGACGGAGAGAAAAGTTTACTCCCATAAATAAGTAAGAGCCACGCTCAAGTAGTTTCATTACGATGATATTGATTACAGAAGAAAATATCCCAAAATATTTCATGGCCCACCCAGAATAATTAGATCAACCTTGTGGATTCTCCTTATTAGCATGGTGCAAATTGAGCAACGGTAAGAGAACAAGGTTACGCAAAACAACCTTTCCCAACTTTTTAAAACATGTTGGTAAATTTATTTATTTTCCCTTAGTCTACTTTTAATTTTTATTGAATTTTCCAAACAGTGAAAAAGTTTTCTTGTACAATAAACAGAGTGTCTGAAAAAGCCAACTCCAGAATTGAAGCTCTCCACAGTTTTGTTCCCTTTCATCCAAATCATTTTTTCGTTCCCTTCTCACAAAAGCAAATTGTTTTTGTTTTAAAAAGCCCATATTTTTCCAGCCTTCCCATTCCCATTCCTTTCCTTGCAGAGCTTGCAAATTCATTATCTCTATTTCCACTAGAGAAAACTTTTAGGGAACCTGACCTGATTGACTAGTCTAAATTTCAACACGGGTGTGGGATGTACTTGAAACCCTTGAAAAAACTGTTTGTTTGCATACTTTATCAGGCTTCAATATCTATTCCCTCTGTGGAGTGAAAACAAAAAATGACGAAAACTTTTTCTCCCTTCTTGGTCAAAAAGTAATGATGAGAATGAAGGCGCATCCCATTCAACCCTACTCAAATATTTCTATTCTCAATACGCATCCATGTGTATTTGGGGAGATAGTCAAGCCTCAAATTCATCATTCATCCACGTTCCCCCAGACAAAGTCCTGCCATAAAAGTTTTAACTGGTCATTGGACCAGCACATGCCATATGGACGTTGATAATCCCCTTCCCCACTCCTCCCCTCCCCTTCATAATTAATTCAGTTGTAATTAGTGGGATGAAAAAAAACTACAAATTACTTGTAATTCTTCTCTCCCTCTACTCATCCATTAATTCTTCACCAGATGGAGAAGGAGCCAGCTCGTTTTGGTCTGAAGAAGACGAAGAAGCCGCAGTTTCTCGTAATGAAATGTAGATTACACATGACAAGATGTAAAATGTCTGGTTGAGCATATGATCATCATCACAGTCATTGTCTAGTCTTGTCTGTTTGTCTTTGGAACAAGAGGGAATATTAGCCTAGGAAAAATTCTGCGTTACGCTTGGGCAAACAGTAATGAAAATGGGGGTATGGCGGTGATGGTGGTCTGCTGTGGATCATGCATGTTCCAAAGTCATTGTACTTAAGGAAAATGAAGTGGATTCTTTCCCTTCCCTAGAATATTTAAAAAGAACTGCTTTCCCTTCCATCTTCCCGTATTTCCCTTTCCACTATTTAAAGCTGGCAGAAAACTTCCTCTTCATTTCATACGCCTAACCAATAGTCTTCAACTCCCTCTTCATTACGCAAAACTTTTCCGTAGCAGGAGAAAGACTCCATGTGATAAAATAAATCCACTTGAAGGACGGAAGATCTATTGCGTAGAAATTTTGCTAAAAAAGGGAAGAGGATCGAAAATGTGAGTATTTAGTAGTTTACGCTACTACCAAAACTCATTCTTATGAGGGAAAGGATGGGAGTGAAAGTAACAAGGCATTTTGCTCAGGGAGCGAATTCTCTCCTCAGAAAAAGACACACTTTCCCCATCCTCTCCAACCCATATCCTTCCCTCCTCGTGGAATGGGGCTAACGCAGGCACTTCATTTCCAGACTAATAGCTCAGCTCCAGGTTTGACATGCCAGGGCACTAGCGCTGCCATCCCGTTCTCCTGTACATGAAAAAGTAAATAGAAAAGCAAGGGAGGAAGACAGACAGGGAGATATGGAAAGTGACAAGAGCTCTTTCAATTTGTAATAGCGTCTGTCAGGAGCAATTTTCTATTTTTTTTTCTAGTGGATGATGAGCCCACTAAACTATCTGTACTGAAAGGAGGGAAACAAAAGCCTTGCAATATCCCATCGCGGAAAAAAATCCTGTCCCGGAGTCTCTGGCAGAAGAGCTGGAGGATTCTTTCTGCTTGGGGAAAATTTGTGGCTTTCCTCATCCCATGCAACCAGAGAGAGAGTCCCTTGTCAACCAGCAGCATTTTCAATCCCTGAGCTTCATGATGTTCCCACTTCCATGCGGTTTTTAGTGGAGCCATCATGATGCTCATCATCATTCTAAAATGTTTACTAAATTATGGTCCCGGTGATGACGATGATATTGAATAATGATGATAGCGATCATCATCTACCTCTTTGAAATAATCACAGTCTCTGTGTGGAGACAATGTCATGCTTGGCTGAGCTTTGGAGTGCCATCTTTCCCTAATAATGATGGTGATGAGGTGGAGAATGATGATGATGACGGAGTCAGCGACTAAGATTTTTTTCCCATGCCACTTTTTCCGGGTCTGGGGCTACATTGTTCCCCTGTTTACTCCTGAAAATTGTGGAATGAGAGGGCCTTCTTTCACCAACAACAATTTTCTGTTTATCTCGCTCACGCAGAGAATCAGAAAAAGGTTATCTGTGAATCGGCTGATTGTGAGGGGCGGGAGGGATTGCTCGAAAAACCACATGGCTTAAGTGATTTGATAAAAACCTCCGTAAAATGGATGCACTTAAGGCAAATGGACTGCGGTAAATAGTGGGATAATAGGGAAGGCTTCAGCCTTTCATTCATCACAGGGGAAAGGAATGCTGGAATGCCCGAAAACTGCGTGTCTAAAAGCGTAATAATCCCTTTACTCCAAAATGCATTATTACTTAATGCACTGGTGGGGAAAGAACAACAAAAAGGAAAGTTTAGTCTTCTGGACTAATGTGGTCGGGCTATATGGCATATCCTGACATTTGAATGCCATTTTGTGAGATAAAGGAGACGATAATCCGCTACATTTTTGGGACATTGCTGACATATTTTCCTGAAATCTGATGTGATAGATAAGGTCACTGGATAAAGACCTATTAACCCTTCACAATTCCATTCTTCTGGCCCATCTCTGAGATGAGCTAATAGAGCAGCAGACAAAATGAAGGACGCCCCAGATATTTTATTCAGGTTTATATTTTTCCTCTAGAGAAATGAGATAAGTGCCAGTTTCCATTCCTGACTTTTACTCAAAGTTTTGATGCTCATCTTTCATGCTAAAGTTATGCAGTTGGCCATGCATTGCATAATAAATAAGCAGAGTATAAATATTTTATTATCTAACTTACAGAATAATATTCCACCGGGAATCACGGCCTTTGCCTTAAAACTGCCCCCGTATAGTTCTCTGAATTCTCCCTGCCATCAATAAAGTTTTCCAGTTTATATTGTCCTAACCCTGATGTGTAATGAAGCAAGAGGGAAATGAAGTTTTCTCAGTTGGATAATTGCCGGTGAAAGTTCAGTCGCTCAATTCAGTACACTGACAGGAAACAACAGGCCGGACCAGGCCATAGGCCCATTTATATAGCTGGGATATTCCGGAGATGGAGAACTTTTTCATTGTAAATATTTTGAGTTCCATTTCATTAGGTTTCATTTTACTCAACCTCCCCCTGCATAAATATTATTGAGTCTGTCCACAGAAGTAAATAACATTGCCTGAAAAGTGCAGAAATCCTATGGGGATCTCTCTTTCCTTTCCCGACTCATTTTCAGCTACTCATGTCCAGAAGAACCGAGCTTGGGCTGGTAGCCATCGTACTGCCATCCAACGACGGAGATTGCCATTCCAGCTAATCCAACATTGCCAGACTTTTGCAGAAAGGAACTGAAAGATGTGATTTTGCCCAGGACAAAGCTTTTAGTTGGCTTTCTGCAGTTTGTATTTATCCAAGTTTGGAACAGATTAGTTCAGTCCAGTGCGCAATTCATTTTAAGCATGCCTGAACCGAACTAAATTAAGATGTAACTTGTAAAATTCCATGTAATGGAGTCTGCAATCATGGGACGAGACAAAATGACTAGTGAAATGAGTGTATTTACTTTCCCCTCAAATTGCAAATTGATACCTTTGGTTCAAAATGAAATCTAGGATTAATCCCGGTCCTGTATACCTACGCCATTGACATCACACACAATGATCATCTTTCATGCATACATCCTTTCCACGAAATTCATTAAAAACATTCCCTTTTATCCTCGACCCCATTTCTCCATACTTTTTTTCTCATTTTCTTATCCTCCATTAAATGAGATACAAGCAGGATACTACTGCTACTACGCAGGGAAATTAAAAATAAAACTGGATGGATGGCATGATGCTCTGGATGGATGTTTATTTCACTGGGGAAGGGGAAACCAAAGAGATTTGTGACGTCAATTAGTGGAAATTGAACATATGTCAACAAAATAGCAGTCGTGAATGCGCGCTTAATTAAATGACAGAAAAAACAACCTTTTCCCCATTCTAACGGGGATAGAGTTCCCTTCACGTGTAATCACTCTGACTTAAGTTACCTTTTTTTAATTCCCTTCACATCCGTCTTATTTACACAGGTAAGGATCATCATCATTCATCATTAAAATCCACGTGTGTCCTTCTTCCCATATCAGAGTGCTTTCATTAGGAAGGAAATAAATGAGAAAATGTATTATGAAACTTGTTCCGTGAATTATTCCTGTGACTCAAGCCAGGGGAAGGGCTTTCGCCATATTTTCTTTTTAATATTATTATTTTTTTTTGACTTGATGTGACTTTTTTATCTGTCATTGAATAAATCAATTTTTTCGCCATTAATGTAATAAAGTTGTAATGTGGCAATGTATGAGAGAGCAATTTTGCAAAAAAAACTCAATATGGAATACAGAAAATACGTAAATGCGTCATAGGAAGAGCTCCAACTACTCCGCTACTATTTATATTTTCCCAAGAGAGCAAGACTCAACTCAATTAGGACAGGAAATTGCCTGACCCACACAAAAGGGGAAGAATTAGTAGGAATGGGGAATTTAATATCAATTTGGTGATGAGAGGTCATATGAGAAGACGACATCCGGCTGCTCTCCAGCTGAAATGATAATAACGAAATTATATTTCCTCTGGAAATTGAAGAGATTGAATTAGAAGAGCCATTCAAGAACAGACAGTCTCTCTGAACGAGTAAGTAATGCTCAAAAGCCAAGTCTTTGTGACATGACATGACACATTTCAAAAGATAGCTTCCTTTATGATGATGATACGATCTTTTCCAACTGACGATCAAAGGAGGGGATCGGAAGTGCGCATCAATCCTATATTATTCGGAATGAGAATGGGAGTCGTTAGTGCTCCTTTTGAACGTAAGTGGATGCCAATATGGGAGAGGAATAGATGGATATTATCGTGATTAAAGGGTCACTTTGATGATGAGACGGAGGGAAAATGAGAACATAACCCAACTCCATCTCCGCTTTCCTAATGAAGTTGAATGCTTATATTGATGATTGAAAATCAGTCAGCCAGTATGTTATACTTCTTCAATGGAAGAGGGATGAAAGCACAGTATAATAAACTGAACAATCAACAAATTGATGAAGGAATACTACAGAGGTTATGATTGGGATATTGAACAATGAGAAAAGAATTATAAAATTTTATACGCTTACAATTTTCTCAGTATTTGTGAAATCACGAGTATTAAAGAATTTCATACTTGAAAATACATACATGGAAAAATGCTATATGATTCCATGTGAAACAAAGTGCTTTCATTATGCAGCTAAAAATAAGTTGAGTCGCGGTCAAGCCTAAATGGCATAAGAAGGTGAAACAATCTCTGTTGTACTCTAAGTTATGTTGTTTTGTACTGTCTACTTTGATACACAGAACAAGGTACAGTGATTATCTAAGGCCCAATTTGCTTCAAAGGATCCCTACAATCAGATATACCGATTCATGGATTACAACAATGTATTTCCCTTACGCTTTGGCATGAAAACAAGTGCATAGTGAAATGAAACAAGTAAAACAGGTACTTCAACCAAGTAAGCAGTGCTGTTATTGCATTGCATTGGTGTGTTGACTACAGTTTCATTACAACAATACACCATACAGTCTTGGCAGGTGACATGATGAACATTTTGTTGAAGTTTGAAAGGCGGGATTCAAAATAGATTTACTCATTGTGAACATTCCACCTTTCATACAACCATGAACATATCGTGAAGTTGGAAACAAGATACAATATAGACACACTATCGAATAAATGTTTAAATATTTTTGTTTAATTGAGTTAAGGAAGTTTACCATTTACTTCTCATTTCTGATTGTATTATTTGCAAGTGGATAGACAAGGCAGTGCATACAGCAAGATGAAACGGAAAGTGAGCAAATGTAAGCGAGATAATAGTAACAGTAATATTGTTGGCGGTGAAAGTACCGATAAGGCAGTTTTTGAACCAATGGCTTCCAGAAAGAAAGATAAGACTTTGTATAAATGCTCCCACTGCTTTCAAATTTACACAACAGTTCATGGGCTTATGAAGCATGTAAGTTAGAATAAAAACCACATAGTATCCAAATCATTTACAATCTGTCAAATAAGTAATTAATGAGTTGAATTTTTTCTTGTTTTATTTCATAAGCTTCTTCTAACACACCCCACGAAGCAAGTAAAATTATCCAAGACTTCCGGAATTCTCAAAGCCGACGAATCAAAAACTAGGGGGGAAAATTTGCCAAGTTGTAAAGTTGTAATTACTCGTTGTGACAATTTGTATTCACTGCACCAGCCAATCGGAGCAGTTCAGGCTCTTACAACTAAAATTCAGGAACCTGGTGCTATTGCTGAGAGAACGTTGCCAAGAAAAATTGGTTTGAAACTAGGAAAAGCTACTAGTCTAATTGAAAAGACTGGATCTAGAAGATATCCTCTCAAGTCAACTTCAGATTCTAGCAATACAAATTCTAGAGTTGGAGTGAAGTCACATGAATGCCCGTTGTGTACAAAATCTTTTGAGCGTCGATATGTGCTGGAAATTCACATCCGCACTCATACCGGTGAGCGACCCCACCGATGCCAATTGTGCTCAAAATCGTTTGCTGAACACGGAAATCTGAAAAGGCACATCCAAACTCACACTGGTGAGCGACCCCATCGGTGCCAGGTGTGTTCAAAATCGTTTGCTGAACAAGGAAGTCTGACGAAGCACATCCAAACTCACACTGGTGAGCGACCATATCAATGCCAGTTATGTCAGAAATCTTTTGGACAACTACGAAGTCTGAAAGTTCACACCGGAACTCACACTGGTGAGCGACCCCATGGATGTCAGTTATGCTCAAAATCCTTTGCGCAACTAGTAAATTTGAGAAATCATATGCGAATTCATACCGGTGAGCGACCCTATCGATGCCGGTTATGCTCAAAATCATTTGCGCATACAGGAAGTCTGAAAGTCCACCACAGAACTCACACTGGTATGCGACCCTATGGATGTCAGTTATGCTCAAAATCCTTTGCGCAACTAGGAAATTTGAGAATTCATATGCGAATTCATACTGGTGAGCGACCCTATCGCTGCCAGTTGTGCTCAAAATCATTTACGCAACCCGGAAGTCTGAAAATTCACATCAGAACTCACACTGGTGAACGACCCCATCGATGTCAGTTGTGCTCAAAATCATTTGTACACCAAGTAAGCCTGAGAATTCACATCCAAACTCACACTGGTGAACGACCCCACCGATGTCAGATATGCTCAAAATCCTTTGCGCAGCTAGGAAATTTGAGAAATCATATGCGAATTCATACTGGTGAGCGACCCTATCGCTGCCAGTTATGCTCAAAATCATTTGTACAACTAGGAGGTCTGACAAACCACATCCGAACTCATACTGGTGAGCGACCCTATCGATGCCGGTTATGCCCAAAATCATTTACACAACAAGGAAGTTTGAAAAGTCACATCCGAACCCACCGATGAACAACTTCAATTAGGGCAAAGAATCGACAGAGTAGTGAAGTTAAGCTACGGTGAACTGGTTGCGATTGATTTCCATTGAAGGGAACAGAATTTGAATATTCACAGTCGTTGAAGAGATACATATACTCACAAATTATTGTATGCTTAAAATTTGACTTTTTTGTATGAAACTGCGAGCATTGAAAATTGCATAATTGAAACCAACATGAAAAATAAATTTCAATGAGGTAATAAAGACTATGATTATATTATTATTTGAAAATAAAATTTGACCTTCCTCTGACTAGAGGGGGTGACCTGATGTCGTCCATTTTTGAACTTGTCCTACTTATTTATGAACAGAATTTGAAAATTATGTCGATCAAAGTTATGGAGCTCACAGACAGAAGGACAAGAAGCTGATCTAGCTCAAAACCATAATGACGCATAACACCTCATTTTAGAGGTAATCAAGACACTTGCCATAGAACAACAGTTCATAAAACATATTGTATTTCATTATGCGCTGGAAGCCAGTTGAGAATTATTTTTCCACCATATGTAATCATGCTCGGACATGAATTCGAATTCATTCATTCGAACCTTATTCGAATGACTAATTTTGTTAGGAAATTTTAAGTGAAAGTCATATACAGATGGCATATGTAACAAAAGTAGAAGGTGCGGGTTGTACTGCCTTACTTTGAAATTTGATGATTTAGTTAGAGCGGATATGAATTTGAGAAAATCTACAGATAGATGAAAAATACTTTAGTGAATATTGAGAATCTCATAATAGAAACCAGCATGAAAAATGTTATATGGTTCCATGTGAAACAAAGTGCTTTCATTATGGAGCTGCGGTCAATCATAAATGGCATAAGAAGGTGAAACAAGTAGGCTATACTTTAAGTTAGTTTTTTCTTGTCTACTTTGATACACAGAACAAAGGTCATATTTGCTTCAAGGTATCACCACAATCATATATAAATTCATGGCACTGGATTATAATTTAATGTATTAGCTTTGACATGAAAACAAGTGATCGTGTCTTGCAGCCTAGTGAAGTGAAACATGTAAAACAGGCACATACATTCAACCACATAAGTAGTGCTGTCATTGCACTGCATTGGTGTATTGAAAATGGGAAAAGAGGTAATGATATGGTACGAAATGCAATATGGTTTGTATGTAACCTCTTAAAGTATTAACATTTACATGTAAAAAAATTATTGTAACCAAAATCTCATTACAACGATACACTATGGAGTCTTGTCAGATGACATTATGAACATTTTGTTGAAGTTTGAAAGGCGGGACTGAAAACAGATTTACTCATTGTGAACCTTCTACCTTTCATACAACCATGAACATATTATGTAGTTGGAAAGAAGATGCACTATAACGCTAATCGAATAAATGTTAAATATTTTTGTTTAACTGAGTTTAAAAAGTTTCCCATTTATCTTCCGTTTTCCATCGTATGATTTGAAATCGGATAGACAAGGCTGCGTTGGTAGTCGCCCAAAAGCGCGCGTTCCGAAACCGCGCGTTTTCAAAAAATTTCAGAGTCCAAATTGTCGTTCATCCGA
>JAQGAH010000896.1:0-22435 GCA_034696885.1 Lepidocyrtus paradoxus | reverse complement strand
TGCTCCTCTACTAGGCCTGGTTCTATAAAATTATTTACAATAAAATTAAAGGATCTGGAAGATTTGTTGATTCAGGAAATTTTCAACGAATTTAATTTTACTGACAACTCGTCAGAATTTCAACTTCCTTATAAGTAAGACGAAATTACATGTCACAATTTTTTCGATATTAGCGTATTGGCGATGACAAATTATAAATTGGACTTAGAAAAAAATCACGAATTAGCGTATCGTCGATTAGCGTATCATACGTACAATCATAATAATAACGGCGCTTAACTAACTTTATTAGTTTTCCGGAGCAACATTTTTTACAAGAAGCAATCAACTTTTTACCTGTCTCTTCCATTGACCCTCCTGATTCAAAGTATTTTGGCTTATGTTCCAACTTGGTTGTGGAGCGTATGGAGGGATAAACGACTGTATGAGACCATATCCAGCATAAAGGAACCACACCGGCAACCCAGTCGAAGGAAGCTTCTTGTCATCAGCCTTGCAAACGATCTCTACACCGAGTCCATCCAAAGACGTTATGCAAAGCCATTTTTCTTCTGCGAACTCCTAAACATAGTTTCCTTCATTTTCATCGTGTTATTGGCAAACTTTCTCTTTCAACATGAATTTTTGATGTATGGAATTCGCGAAATGAGGACAGGATACTCGGGGAAGCTCAGTTCTTCAACGAATCCGGAATTGTTCCCAACACTTGCGAGATGCTCCATTCAACTGGCAAAGAAGGAAAGTGGAATGATGAAGGAAGAAGCTATTTGCATGATTTCATTCAACTCGCTGTGTGAAAATGTCTTCAAGTTTATATGGTAAATTGACCTTTGCTCTTTATAGGTACTTTCTGATTTTGGTTAATGGATTGATTTCTTTGCTGAAACCTTCTGACCTACTAATTTATCTCCTTATTCAGGATATGGTTCGTGCTCGTCGCATTGGCTTCCATTTTGGGGATGCTCTATCGAATATTCATGATGTTATCTAGGGGAAAGCGGAAGAAACTGTTGAGGGAAGCTGTTGACTGCTCTTACGACGAAACGCTGTCAACAATTTGTGAAAAACTTGGATTCTACTCTTGGTTTAGTCTGTACAGGATTAGCAGAAATGTGGACCCATTAACTTTTCAGGATATTATTTCCGCCTTAATAGCTCGAATTGACAGTCTGTCTGTTTGTAGGACCGTTAAGTCTACAGCAAGAGTAGCACATTCACAGAGCACCAGGGAGAGGACGAGGGAAAGAACGCCAGATTCATCAATAATAGTGGAGCAACATAATCCCTTATCTACTACTGTATAGTAGCTCTAATCTATCCAAATCAACTAGGCTAATGTGTAATTTTACTATAAAGTGTTTATAATTGAGGAGGATACGAATCTCCATTAATTAGGTACTGTCATTAGGTACGGTCTATAGGATAAAAATATATGCTGTTATCTGCTATCTCATTCATTTCCGTTTTTAGTATAAAAATCCACAAATAAATGCATAAATAATGAATGTGAACATTTTTTAAAGCTATTTCAATTACAAATACATTCCTGCTCCTGTTGAGCAAAATACGACGTGTGAAAAGAGAAAGGGTGCATGTAATTATAATTACACCTGGAATCCAAGAACCTTATTCAATTATTCATTCTTTAAGTAATATGAATATAATTCGGCAGACATCAAAGACAGGCCTTCATTACGCTTTCATGGTATAAAAATACAACCCCTTCTTCCTGACTGACCTGTCTACCGTAGTGGAATATAAAAGGATGTAAAAGTACGTCAGAGAATGAACAACCCATTGCCTTTCTATATCATACGTATTTTTTTCACTTAGCTTTCAGTCACTCGAAAGAATCTTCCTCTTCATCATCTTCATACTTCAGCTTCAACAACTTTAGTTTTTCCACGCACAAAAAAAACTACACGACGAACCAAGTCTGTTCCAAGGTGTGCTCCTAATCCTACGAAAGTTTTTAATGTATAAGCCATACATATATTACCATCATCGGGTTCTTTCCCCCCTCACTTTAGTAAAATAGCTTAAGGAGGATATTTATACCAGGCTCAATGGAAGAGAACAGGGAAAGGGAGACGGCAAGAGAGCAATTAAATTGACACGGTTGAAAGATCAAAATGAGAATTCTTGTTGTTTTTTATCGGTCTCTTCCCTTTCTCTCATGTATTTGTTCTCCCTTTCCTTCTGCCTCACTACTTTAAATAATGGTGTAATAACAAACGGCTAGCGTTTTTTACGCTTTTTTCTCTTTTGTTCCT
Organism: Lepidocyrtus paradoxus; assembly: GCA_034696885.1. Classification (NCBI taxonomy): domain Eukaryota; kingdom Metazoa; phylum Arthropoda; class Collembola; order Entomobryomorpha; family Entomobryidae; genus Lepidocyrtus; species Lepidocyrtus paradoxus. The sequence continues at coordinate 20,162 of JAQGAH010000896.1, read as the reverse complement.
GTAACAGTCAGTCACTCATCATCTTCGTCTTCCTTCTCAACCTTCCTCATTATTTCATCAGTGGATCATCATAATACAACTTTTTCCCTAGATAGGTGCGCATACAATACATATCCCTAATGTAATGCTGAAATGTATTGTAATATAAAAGGGATGCATTACCTCGGGCTTGGTACGCTGTAATATATTGGAAACCGAATAGCTATAAAAATGCGTACGACCCTTTCCACTTGAACCTTTAATAGATAAATAGTTAGGCGGCTTGCTTCTCTATTGTGAGTATCCTTTACCTAAAAAAATCTTTAGCCCCTAATAACATGCTTGTTTTTCTCCTCTTACTCATCAACTTCACTATTATCAGCGCTCATTCTCATCGTCGCGCATCTCTCCTCTTCATCATCATTATTATCAACATGTCGTTTAGTACAAGATGTGATATGTTGTAGAAGGAAATATAGGAAATGTTAAAATGCCGACGCATTATTGCAGACTTTTTTTTATCCTGGAAGCTTACGCATGTATATAAACATCAACGTACTTCCATCTTCCCTCGTTAGTCAGTCATCTCATCATTTCATCATTGCTTGAAAGAATATGTGTATGAAAGCTTTGTCTCGGCTACCGTCACCGTCATCACCACTACCATCACCACCAAGAAGTGGCCAAGGGAAAAAAATAATTTGGTGGACCTTCCAAATGATGTATTTTACATGTAACTGTCGACAAGTGTGGGTTTCCTTTCAAGACGACAAAAAGGGTGCCGACTTCAGCGAGAATTGTTTTTTTTTCGATGATTGAAAATAGTGGGGAAGTTTTATCCTTGAAAGCATGGGATGATGAGCATCATGAATAGAAATTAATTATACAAAATTAATTACAATCAATTCAAGCTTTCAAAACGTCTTGGAACAATGAACTTGACTTCACGTGTTGGATACTAATTTGCATATAATCAGTACACATTTATCTACTTAGTTATAGATCCCCATTTTTTAAATTCACACTTTCCGGAATGCAGACGAAAGATTTTGCGGTAATGGGGGAAGCCTCCATCTCCAGAGTTTATTTTGACTTCTTGCAAATTGCGGAACCGGAACCACTTCCCACCATTCCCCAAAGAGTCGTATGGAAAGATGACAGGAATTTATACTTTTCTCAAGTACTTTGGCACATGATACTGAAAACACTCAAATGAGCCGAAGTACTTTATAAACATTGACAGTCAATGAGTAAATCTGACACTGACATACAGAGTTGTTGGAAAGGTTCACCAAAAAAGTGCCTGTATGGAACAAGTGCTTTGCTCGACGCGACGAAGCATGGATCCACTGGAGTCAGCCAGATGATAAGCGGTAATGAACCAGTTATTTTGCATCATTTAACCTCTTGTTTCTTCGACTTGTCAGTATCAGCCATACAATAAGAGAAACGTTTCAAGAGGAAAGAATATATTTTTTTGAGGGTATAACACACATAGTCTCTACATAAGACAGATGTGAGCATATGTATGCACGGGACCGGAATCAGGAAGACAATGAGCCAAAAACAAGCATCGAATGTCGAACAATTTTTCAAAAATTCGATACACTTGGAAATCGCACGTTTTCAAAAATGAATTTATATTGCATCATCATCCATTATATTTTATGGATCCTCCCATGAGTAGTCGAAAAAATGATGGTAGAAAGAATTTGATTTGAAATGGGCTGTTTCATTTTTTCAAGTGTGAAAAATTCTAGAGAAATAATCGGTACGGTGCAGCATGGATCTGCCCTTTCATATCAATCCCCACCACAGAAGCAATACTATGGGCATAAATGTTTATCCGTTTCCCCCTTCAACGTTGTTTTCTGTTTAGATTGGGAAGAGCTTTGATGAAAGATGAAAGTGGAGGGGTGACGATATTCATTTTTTATACTTTAACCTGGACAGTTTTAAATTAAATGATAACAAATCTTTGAAAATTCCCTTTTTACTTGTGGAGGATGGAAATAAACGGCTACCACGTGTTGGAATGTCTTTTTTCGAGAACAAAATATATTTCGTTTGTGCATTGTAGCGTGTAATTCCCCAAAAAGGTCTACTAAGAACAGTCGGAAGCTCGAAGGTAATGCTGTTTGATCTTCTTTATGAGCCCATTTTACCGTGTTTGGCAAGGCGAAAATTCAACTGGAACCTAAAGAGAAAGCATTTCACGCTGTACTGATGTGCAATAAGTATTGTGCTTACGGGTCGGCGCTTTCTTTTAAGGTTCTAAACATTCATTTTTAATTTGTGGTTTCCGTTCAACTAAGCAGTGCATTTAGTGTAATGCTATGAAAAATTGGGAAACCTTGAAAAAAATTCTATTTTCTTTGAATGAAAAAGGCGTTCCTACCCTTCCCCTCCCTAAGCCGAGTAACAAATGTACAAACATATCATATTAGAAGTCATGATAAATGGAATAGGTAGGGGAGTGCATCAAATGTGCGTACGTCCAAGTAACAGACTCTCAGAAAAGAGGATTGTTGCGTTCATCTAAAACGAAACGAATGTTATGTGTAGAGATCATTCGCAGTAAAAAAGAATCGGATTCTTGCATGGATCTCTCAGTCTGATTCAAACCAGCGGAGGGTGAGTTAACGATATGTTTGTGCATCAGCACCAGCCATTTCAGTTGTAAAATGTAGAAGGTTAGCTGTAGCTCAACGGGAATAATGCACCATCTGAAAGAATTAATTATTGTAAAATTGTTCAAGAATTCAAGGTGTGAAAGGTTTTGAATATAATTGCCTGAAAGTGAAAGTTACATTAAATTAACAAGCTTCTTTACACTAATGTCAACAGATTCGGGGAAAGTCAACGGAATTTTGGCCAATGTTCTTTTCAAATGGATGATGAAGGAAACAATTGTTCAGACCTTGTGCTTATCAAACCTGACAAAAGTTCATTTTAAGCATGTGTTGTGATCAGGACTGTTTATTAAAAATGTGACATTCCATAAAAATGTTCGCTGCTCGAGTAAAAACGTCGGCACCTCATCAGTTCATCCTTTTAATTTTCCTCGTAATCCTCAGCAATTTAGGGACAGGAGTGCTGGGACATTGGATGTAAGTACATCTGCAAATATTGTATTAATCATTTATAAAAAAACAATTTGGCTAGAAACATTTATCATTGTACAAATAAAGGCATATATGTTTTCCTCTGCTGTCGATTTCGTCATAATAATACAGGCCCGATTCATTATATTCCACCACCACAAACATTCCTAATCAGTAATCATCTTACGTCTTATCTTTTGCATAAAATTATTCATACATGTACCAATCCTTGTACTACCAAATGAAGCTAATTCCTTCTTAACCCCTGACTGTCATCGCTTCCTCGTCAGTAACTCAACCTCTCCAATCCCAGTTTGATTCTTTCTACGACCTCAGTATTGGCAGTAATATTTTAATAGCATCAGTAACAACTCTACACCTGAACACTCGACATATTGCAAAACTTGCAGAATGGATTTTATTTAACTTCATCATTTCTCCACAGGGTGCTGGCTGCACTCCCGTCTCCTTTGCCTTTTGCATGAACGCTGGCTGACAGCTTGAAACATTTCTCTTGTCTAATAAATTGGAAGCATCTTGTATTTTTGCAGAGCTGTCTCCGCTCCATTCAAAACATCATTATTTACAGGCGTCCCTATCAACAATGCAATCTGAATAACTGAATTTATTTGATTTTCGAAGAAAACGCACAACCACGCGCAGCCCAGCATTACAACCGTTAATGAATTCACATGAATGCTTCAGCACTTGCAAACATTGGATCAGATTTCCCCGCTCGAATTTCACTATTCCGTATCAGATTGCTGATTTACTTGAATGTGAACTCTCATTTTCAACAAAAGCAATAAAAAGAGGAAAGAAGAACAGGGAAATCTTCTAAGCAATCATCTTTCAGCTTCAACTTGAATTTCTCAGAAAAGTTTTGGGGCCACGTGGATAGGGAAAATTACATCTAAAATGCATCAAAAATTGGGTGCAGTGCATTCAGGCTATTAATGACATTTAGTTATGCATATTTGCTAATAGTATATACTTAAGTAGTTTAAGTATATAATATCAATTTTCTCGTGACAACTTCCACTTTACAAACATATTGCAAAGTAACATTCTCCATTCATCTTTCCCTAATGAAGTTGTAAAAGTAAGGGAAAAGTTGCTCCAATTTCACAGAGCGTCAAGCGTTTTATGCATCCTTGCACCCATGCATGAATTAAAATTCTTGCCCAATGTAAGAAGAGAAGCTTAATGTGCTTCGCTGCGTAACTATGTCTAAATGGAGTGGAGTGTGGAGGAAAGGCATAGAAATCGGGAGAGCCCTATCATTAAACTATCAGAACACTTTTTGTGGCTTATCAATATCAACCACTAGGCAAATACAGACATGCATATCCATACCTGCTAGAAGCTATAGCATCTATTTGGCTTGTGTAGATTACAAGTAAGTTGATCCCATCATTACCAATTAATTAATGTAACCGGTTTTCCCTTTCCTAGTAATTATCTTCTTTAAAGTGACACTATCCACCTCCCTCCCTCCTTCCTTCCTCTAGCTGCCTGTGTCTAGCTTCCGATATAGATTGGTAGTTAATTTCCACCTATTATGGCATTTTACGCCTCGGTGTAAAAAAGAGAAAATAAATTTTATTCCGGGGACGCACGTACGTAAGCTTTCAACTGCAACCTATCTACTCGCTTTAATATTATGCAGACGGTAGTTTTTTTTTTATAAACTGAAGCAAGTGGCTTCAGCCAAGCGGTGAAGCTAGGTATAGCTTGATGAATGCGATTTGATGATCATGATACCGGAATAAAAATGGATATCATCTTGTTTCAAGTCATTAAACGTTCCATGTTTGTCGATAAAGACATTTTAAGTTTATATCTTTGTGGGACGGCAGTATTTTATTCTGTTTTATTGCCCCACCAGAAGAAGTCAACGGATTTCTCACTCATAATGCAGTCGACAGCCACACACCCCACAATCAGCCGGCAACTCATTTATCTCCGTAGCTGGAATACAAGGAAAAAAACGTTACTACAATAATGGATGCAAGGTAGAGACGCAAAGTACAAAAGCTTCTGAAACGGATGCCAAAATTTTGTAACAACTATTTTCTAACAGCACTTACGTAACCGTACACCGTTAATATATAACCTCTTGGGATGTGTAATGTAATAAGTCACTCATTCATTATCACATCGCGCTGGCTGGGGCGATTAAATACGCTATGCACCTCTACTCATTATAGATGTATTTCTCAGTATAAACCTTCATTATCATTTATACAAAGATGATAAAAAAATATGTCTAAGTAGCGGTGTCTCATCAACAACAATCACAGAATGGGAAAAGGGTTGTTTTTTCAACCTTCCCTGTCTGGAGTGACAAATCACAATAGAATGTATGATGTTGTAAAGCTTTCTCTATAATAGCTTGTGAGGTACAACGTTGCAGCTGTGTTAATTGATTTTTTCACCCTGTTTTTCAAGCTTGTAATGAGAATTATTAGTCGTCATCAGCATCACCGTTACTGTAGAATGGAATGACTGGATCGGATTTGTAGAGGTTGAAGATGCAGCGACATTCCTTCCATAGTCATTAAACAAAGGAGAGAGGAATTATGTTGGAAAAAGGGATAACAACACCTTTACAGATGCCATACCAAGTCCATCCATAAATGCGACTCATTCATGATGCTTATCATATCCCATCGAAGGGTTTTCCTTTTACGACGTAACGAAGAAATGGTAGCTTATCCCTTCATTTTAGTTATCAGGTCGTTTCGGAACTCTTCTCCTGTAATTAGGGATTTCAATCTTATAGCTTGTGAATGCGTTATAGTACTATACACCGAACTATAATGCAACTACCTTGATTTTAATGAGTTGATATTTTCCAACCTACATTGAATTCAGGGGAGAGGGCGGAGGTAAAGCCTTTTGAAAAATGATTCCCTTTCAGAAGGATGAATAACGAGTACCCTGAGTGTAAAATGTTCCTCACCTGAAAGATTGAAAAATTGGGGTAGAGCAGAGAAAACCTGTAATTTGCTCTTACACATTTTAAGCTCTTTTCCCATCAGCCATCACCCTGATCACCCTAATAATATGATATTGAGATAATGAAACGACAAGGGAAGATGATATGTATAGCTGGTGATAAGGGATATATGGTTATATCGTATCGTTAGAGTATTTTGCTATCGTCAAGTAATCCATTTATGAGCTTATGAGGGAAAGGAAAGAGCAAGATGAGAACAATATGAGAACAAAAGGGAACAATATTGAAACAGGGAATTATGCCTCAGTATCATAGTTCGTTTTCACAGGATCTCATCTTCAACTCTGTATTCTGTAGCTAATAATAAATGTAAACTTCTGCAGCTCATTACCTTCGGAAGAGTTATGAATAGCATGTTTATATGTATGTAACTCGGCTGTACTTGCATTTTTTAATGCACATGTTCCTTTTCATAGGTGATTTTTTGTACTAGCCAAAGCCTCGAATTCATCTTAAGAAATGAAAAATTAGAATATGCTTCACGTTCATATAAAAATACTTTTTAAAGGTGTATGTACATGAAACACTTAGATAACTTTGAAAGGGTCATTTGGAAACAAACTTGACATGGTTCACACAAGAGTCGTCAGCTCTGTTGCTAGAAATCTTTAGAAGCTACGACTATTTGTTATTTAAAGAACGTAAATTACATCAAAACAGCATAATTGAGCATATGTATACTATCTACCTCTAAACTATGATATGTGTACAAAACTTATTATTAAAAGTTTGCACGTGAGTCATAATGAGGTTGTTAGTTTCTCTCATGAATGTAAATAAACTAGGCAGTTTTAACTGAACAGTAAAATAGATCCGAATGCAAGAACTAAGATTACGATGCATGTAATGAAGAGCAGCTCTTTAACTAGGTATTGAGCTGCAGCATTTTTACTGTGTCTTAAACTGAATTTAATTACTTTTCTTTCTCAACTCACTTGGGGCAAAGTGAGTCGGTCACCGTGACTGAGCCTTTATGGACTGGAGAGTATCGTGACGGTGCGGTGTTCTGAAGTTTTATTACGTTTTTAAAAATTTCTCTCGTGTCTCAGCCATATCTAAGACATTTACAATCACTTTACTATTTTCACGTCTTTTTTACCTCTTTATTAGCGAGACAGCGAAGCAGCCGTGATTTGAAATGCATGAAAGGTGTTCGGTGTACCTTTTAATTTCTGGTACATCTACATACATCCTCATTTTTAAAGGTGATAATGGTAATGGAACGAACAGTAAAAACTTTTATGAGCTGAATACTCCAACCATAGTGAAAAATAGCTTATTAGAGGCTTTCAGGGTAAAAGGGAGAAAATGAACGCGTGACACGATTACTATTCGGAATGCTCCTTTCCAACCGAAAACAAAAAAATGAACAAAGCATCTTTATCGTTTCCAATTTATCTTTCTTCAAGATCGAATTGATTTGTGCAGTTGTTTTGTTGTTTCGGCTGAGACTGGAAGGCTAAGGTTACTTTTTTTTATTATTTCGGCATTTTTCACAGCCCGCCGAGAAAACTTTATTAGAAATATTAGTTCCGCTGTTTGTGATTTGTAATCTGCATAGCAGCCCTCCCCCTTTTCTTCAATCGATGGCAAGTCCCCTTTGGAGAATTTCGATGTTATTTTGTGATAACGATAGTGCGTTGATGTGCTCAATGATGATGAAGCTGTTATGCGTGCTTGTGCTGGCCACTTATTTATATAGATATCCATGTACACATTTACAGCTCTACACGGAAATTTGCTGGAGAGACATAAATATCTTGGAATGAGTTATGACCGGACCGTTTGATTACAAAGGGGATTCCTAGGTTCATATGAGCAATAGTAAAGTCTTTTTTTATATTTTGGCTGTTTATCGACTTTTACAAGACTGGAACTGGACATGGTCCATCCATACCACAAGAAGTAGGGGTTGTACGAGTCTGGCCAAGAGTTCATTTGACTGCTGCTGGGTTGATGCAATTGTCATAAAATGCAACATAAAACAAGTGAGATGGGAAATGCTGATTTCGGAAGAGGGTTGACTGATGGACTTGTATATAAAAACTGTGCTTGCATATATTTATGTTCATCATCATCAACCCTGATGATTACACATCTCCATCATCATCCCCATATCGTCATGTACACTGGTGTAGTTGTGCTATATACGAAAAAGGTAAAATGAAGTTGTCCAAATGAAAGAGATGTAATAACCCAAATATTATCTCAGTTCGAAAAAAGTCATGAAATGCACAAGCATTAGCTAAGCCTTACGACATGACATGACCAACGCCGACCGAACGACCACACGGCAGAACATGTCATATTTGCTTTATTTTATCCATTTAATGCAATAGTGTAGGTTGATGAAATTACCGTCTTAAAGAGCACTCAAGCTTCATTAAGCTATTAAAACATGAGACGATGACATAAAAACGCGAAAAATGAGTTCTTGCGTTGGAAAAGGAGGTAAGACATACACTTTTTAAGAGTTCCTCTGCGACCATTTTCTAAAAGTTTTTTTTTTGAATAAAATAAGACAGAAATAAAAAAGGAAATCTACTTATTTTAACTGAAATACCCCTTTGCGAATTACTAAGTTGAAATTATAATAAAAAAAAAAGCTTTTTTTGTTCGAGGGTTTTCAAAGGCAGCATGCCACTCTCATAAGATATGCACTTGTCTGCGTCCCTTTTTTGTTTTCTCCCTTGCACATTCTATTTCCCAGGATAGTTCACGATTAAGTCATTAAAAAACTTTTCCTTATCTACATGAGCCAAGTGACTCATTCCTCTTACAATGTGTGGCAATAAATCAAATTTTAATTGGTGTGTTTCCACGCGCGATCCGCCCTCTCATGTATTGGTAGGATCTGTTATCTCGTTTTTTTTCTGATTCTCAGTCAAAAACGGAGAGAGAGGAGTTGTGCGGGGGTGTGTTTGTAACCATATCTTTTACATTCTCTGTTCAAGTCTTTCTCCCCTAAATATTGCAATTGATACAAGCAAGCTTATAGTGCTCAAGTCAAGATGAAGGAAAAAAGGAGGGGATGGAAACTGAGATGTCTTTGTAAATAAAAATCATTCTTTCGCGTGTTCCTTCACATTACATTATATTTCCATACAAATCATACATTTGTGCTTGGGTAAAAAAACTCCTCTTTAAATCCTTCTCTCGAAGCTATGTAACCGTTTGATAGTTTGGCTTGTTCTTTTGTGAATATTATTTAACCCATGAGGGAGATTAGATGAGTGCACAGAGATAATGATGATGATGATGATGATTATGACGATGATTATTATAATCATCGTTTTATTATAGGAAGGCACGGGATATAGTCGGTTCGTATTTTGGTTGAATATTATATGAGATTTGCATCTTTTAGCATACGCCTTTCTCTCATCCTCATTATCACAACCACCGACAAAAACTACAAGACCCATCCATAAAGAAGATTTTATTCGTGATTATGATTATGTTTCCAGAAGTATGCATTGATATCTGTGTACATACGTTTTTGCTGGAGTGTTTTTTTGTTTTTTTGTTTTTATCTCTTTAATTCGTCTTTAGAGATGATAATGAGTTTGCATCAATTATTTACAGCCATTAACGTAATATAATAGTTATTTTCATTCAAATTCATTTTTTTCTATTCCTATAGACTTTACGAATATTAATGCTAATACAAGTGAAGGGGTTGAATGTGCAAGGGAAAAATTTGGCTAAAAGCGACAAGAGACTAACAGAGATATGAATGAAAAGACACTCAAGTGTGAATAATCTGAATATCATAAGAAAAATGGAAATTTTTTCCAAATCAAGATTCTCAGACTCAACTTTAATTCTTTCGCGGATGAGGCAATTAGAGCCATCTAATTAATACAGTCAGTCACGTCCTTTCATTTCCCCAGAAAGCTTGAGCCCTCTCCCCTTTCTCTCCTCTTCCTCTGATGGAATGTGATTAGGATGGAAGAACATTCTGGTTCACTGATGCTTAATTGTGCTTAATAGTTTGACAAACTAGGAAGTTTAGTGAGCTGCCTTATGCCCATATAAAAGTTGGCATAAAACTAGCTATCTTAGATTTGTGAAAACCACTTAATTTAATGATACCTTGGGCTGGTATATGGCATGTTAGACCATAATGCAAATTGTTTCTTGATGATATCTTCTCTTTTGCAATTTTACAGTAATCTACACTTATGGCATAATGACTTGTATGCTCCTGAAGCCCTCGCCTCCACCTCGCTCCAACCAGGTAACGGAACAGTTGTTACCTCTCCTGGAGGGAATTTCAACGAGTTGCCAAACTGTCAGGAACTGGATGGTCTCACAGAAGCCCAGATCAAGCTATGTCTCCTGTTCTTCGTAAGTACAGCAAATAGTATCTCTTTTATCTCTCAACTGTGGCTAGTATTTTTTGTCATTTTTTCAGTATTTTGACATTTTTATGAACTCGTTTAAAATCCTGAGACTACCATATATGAGCCATGCGATTACGATTCATGTCTTACCTCGGCTCACATTTTGTTTCTACCTATTTAACTTTACACTAACTCACCACCTTTTCATAATGTTGGAATCGTGCGAAAAAGGTGTTTCCAAATTTATTATTCCTTCTTTCTCCCAGAATTATCATAAATTTTACGGTCCCTCTTCCAATGTCTCTACAAACAGTAGAGAAGACAACAGAATTATTCCCGGATTAGAGTAAGAAAAAGGGCAAAGAAGGGGGATGAGGACAGTTCCCAAACGAATAAAAAATTAGACTGCCCCACGTCACGTCAGAAACATTATTATTATTATATATTTCTTATCAAATGAAAGGTACTGATACAAAGAGAAACAAATGTGCTCATGTCAAATGTATCTGGGGAATAGCGAAACGGTAAAATTCACTTCTACATTTAAGCATTAGCTCAGATAGATGTATTCTTATCCTTTTTATATGAAATATAAACATTGTTGTTGTTGGAAGGGCATATCATATCAACCCTCCGTTTCCTTTAGAAATAAATACCCATTTTTCTTCCGTTTTGAACAGGGATGAAAAAGAAAGTAAAGTAGCCTTGACATATTAATTTAAGAGTGGAACAAATCTACTATAACTGAAGACATCTCTCCCACCGAATAAAAAGCGAAATATGAAACACTCAACTTTGTATCATCAAGGAAATATTACATATGAAAATCTAATTTTTATAAGGAATTGATAAGTAGATACGTTACAATGGCTGCATCCCATCCCTCGACAGAGACATTTAGAATCTTTCACGTTGCACTGCTCTGTCCCTACGTATTTCATTATGTACATGGCTGAAAAGTAGTGAGAAGAGGGCAACAAAAATATAAAATAAAAAGGGAAAAGGAGCAAAGTTTAAGAATCAAAACCATCTGAACTCACACGAGCAGAAATGAAATATGAAATAAATCCAACAGGGGGAAGAAGAGAAAGAGGATTCGGAACTTTGTATTTCCATTCCTTACAGAATTCCATTCTATCCGATTCTTCTTTTTTAAGAACTCACACAATAACTGACTACTACTTAAATGAATTCCGAGGGAAACAAGTTATATAAATAGCCAGGGTGGAAAGGGCTTATGGCTTACGGAAATATATCGTTTTCTTCTAATCCTATTAGAGAAATATTTCATTTCATTTTTTGGTGATATGATGGCTCCTCTTGTTTCCCTTTTCCTATGCAAGTGCACTTGGAAGAAGAGTTGAGCAGGGTTTCAAAGTGTTATAATGACATTGCCTCATTCTTCCTCATAATTTTTCTCCAGGACCATATGAGACCAGTGATCCAGGGAGCTAAATTGGGACTGTCAGAATGCCAGTGGCAATTTAGGTTCAATCTGTGGAATTGTACGACAGCGGTGATCCAGTCCCGAGTCCTTCGTGAGAGCAAACATCATGTTTCTTCAGGTTACAGTAGCAGGGATGGAGAAACGCATCCCCAACAATTATTTCATGAGGAAAGTCATCACAACTTTGGATCTGAAAGGGAAGGTGCATCACCGCCATTCCACCTGGGCTCATCGTCATCATCACCATCATCCGGCGCTACGACAATGAGTAAAAAGCAGAAGCGTAACAAGATGACCTCGGTGCTGACACAGACAAGTGGAAAGAGACTTTTAAGGCCTGCTGCTGTGTCCATTGCTGCTTCAGACTCTTCCTCATCGTCATCATCAACCCCCTTTGCCCAAAGTCACCCACGAAGCAGCGATCATTATTTTATCACAAAGGAGAAAACCAATTGGAATACCGTACTGACACGAGGTGAGCCTTTGTAATCATGATCCTTATCTTTCTATTGAGAAAACATTCCTTCTATTTTTGTACGCTGTGACTTTAACGGTCCTACTTTTCAAATCGAAAATAGCTCATTTGCATATTAACCATGTAAACATGTGCATAGCCCATCTACAGACGAGTTTAATGTCATTCCCTTCCTATACAACTATACTGCTACTTTCAGCGTTTTCAACTATGGTTAATAGAGAAAAAATGTGTTAGTTGTTATGCGTTATAGCTCCATTTATACTTATAAACTTATTATGCGAGTTTGGATCGACTATTAAAGAGTTTGTGAGGTACCTGTACTGAATTCTAAACCAAAAGGCAGAAGGAATGACTCGACCCTAACGCGCTTTGCCTTTTTTCATCTTCCCCACTAAAAAAGTATGCTGTTTTCTCAAGGGACTGTGTGAAAAATTAAAATTCATATTTTATATATTTCAGGGTGAAACTCTGGGCTTCGTGCTCCCACTTTTTGCTTGGTTGTATTTAGATTTTTTTAAAGTTATCTTTCCAAGAAGTACTTCTAACTCGTATTTGTGTTTATAAAACAATAATAATGAGAAGGGAAGAGCTTTTATGTGTAGACTTTAGTTTTGGGGCTGTTTTTATGATCCAGTTGTCTTCTGCTCGTTTAAAGTTTCTTTTTTAATTTATGAGATGTATATGTATTATGTAAAATAATTTAGTTGTGCTGATGACGTTATAAGGCACTAAAATACTCATGGTCGTGAAGAAATCCTCTGCAGATGCATACCAGCACGAGAATGAGGGAGAGGATTTGGGGGATATCAGTAATATGACAAGGAGTATAAGTGGTATAAGATATTCCATGCATGAAACAATATCTTCATAATTAATAAATTCTATTTGACTATTATAAAATGAGCTGTCTGCATACAAACGAATTGGGAGTCTGGTACAAATTGACCCAGAAATCAAACAACTTATCATGCTACGGCTAATACCAATCTAAACAAACGTTTAGGAAAAGTTTGGAGTTTAACGATGAAATAACAACTTTGAATACAAATATGAAGCATGTACCATACAATCCTTCTCCGCTCTTATAAATCAACAGATCGTTCCTTTTGTTGGGTTAGACTATGGCTTATTCCCATATCGTACCAGAAGGAAGGAAACATAACAACTCTTTATTATCAAAAGACGTTCCCTGTCAAATGTTTTAATGCTCCTTGTAGACAAAAAGGAAAAACCTCTCACTCAGAAATCACTTAAGTAACTTTATACAGAGGATATGTCCATCTGACGATGAGGATATCTTTGCATTGTACATACACTCGGCTCATCCGAATTTTTCTAACTATTTTTTATGCATAATCCAAGTTCAAACAACCAAACAATCAAATCCATGAGTCAGCTCAGTAGTAAAAGTTTAATATTATGCAGTTATCTCATACCAGAAGGGGTATCATCTTTATGACGTCGTTCATTATGCAAGATTGACGTGTACAATATGGATTCATATTACTCCCGAATCTTCCGTGTATTAAAAACGATAGGAAGGGTTTAAATGGGCATGGCATAAGTCATTATGTAACTTTAAATACTGGATGTGGTAGGTTGGCATCGAGTATAATGTCTTTATTAATGTTTACTATAAACTCTTCTCTTCGGGGCTCGTTCGGAAGTTTGAGTGTAAACAAAATTTTATAATGTGGGAAAGCACGTTTTTATGAAAGGTATTTCATTTCACTTATCCATGCCTAATTTTCACAGTTTTACACCCGAGTTTCGTACTTTTCTTATGTTTCATTCAAGTTTGCCATGCCTTGTGGCCACGTAAGGCATACAAGTTTTGATGCAGCGCGTCATATCACTCAGCAGGCATTATATTTATTACGGAGATGAGGCAGATTTCTGGTATTTTAAATGAGAAGAAAGATTTTGCTTTCTGTACTTTTACTATGAAGTTTAAAACAGTTTTAAAACAACTTGTTTATCGCAAAGGGATTAAAACTCGGCTATGTATGAAAATGTTAAGCAATGCTGCAAGGTATAAAAGTGGAGAGGAGGATTCTTTTTAAACTTCTGGAGAAACTTTATTGCAGTTTATTTGGTAATTTGTTGAAACGTTCTATTTTTTTCTTCCCTAACAGGGTCTAAGGAGGTAGCGTTTGCACATGCAATTTGGAGTGCGGCCGTTACAGACGCGGTCGCACGAGCATGTCGTGATGGATCTCTGACTTCATGTGGCTGTGGGAAAACGCCACGACCTCCTGATCTTAGATCCGAATGGCGATGGGGTGGCTGTGGAGATAATCTTCAGTATGGGTATAAGTACGTCAACTCTTTTTATTTCCCCTCCCATAAACCCTTTTCTACAGGCCACCTTTTTCTCACAATTTATTTCCTTGTCTGAGCTCATAAGAACAAGAGATGAATATGATTATTGTCACGAATAAAGACATAAATCTTTCAGCACATATCCTATTCCGTGGAGGAATCCAACAAAAGCTGAAAGATTAAAGTATTTTGTAAGGTGGCAGCAGTCACAAGTCTTCCAAACGTGTCTATCTCACTGTCTCATCCTTCCTTTCTTACAAATGTGTACATTTTAGGTTTGCCCAAAGCTTTGTTGACATCCGGGAACAGGAGAAGAGTGCTCCTCTGGACAAAAAGGCGAAGGCTAGATCTCTTGTGAATCTTCACAACAACGAGGCCGGAAGACGAGCCGTTTTAAAAAAGACAAAGATTGCATGCAAATGCCACGGCGTCTCGGGTATGACAATTTATTTAAAAGGTTTTAAATACTTTACAGAAAACAAAATGATATTATATTAACTAAACGCTAAATTAGCTATCATGCAAACATCATTATTATGGAGCTAAAACTTCAGCGTAAATTATTCCTCAGTAGCCCAAGAAGAAACACTTTTTAGTAGGCATCAGTGACCTGAAGCGCGTCACATTTCATAGCTATGGGGTCTTCGAAATGAGTGTATATTGAGTAGAGTATTGTTGGAACGCATTTTTTCTGCTAATTTTTGATTGTCAATTACTTTTTATTTTTCAATAATCGTGTATTTTGTTTTCATAAAATCCAGGTTCTTGTGCGCTCGTCACTTGCTGGCACCAAATTCCAACCTTCAGGGAAATCGGTAATTTATTCATTATAATATTTTCATATTACAGTACAAGGGTTTTACATATACCGTTGTTGGCCAACCAGGAAATCCCAATACCAAGCAATGTCTCTTGTACTGAAATCTACATTTCTATTTTAAAAACTTATTTCTGATTCTGACGATGATCGGCGGTATTGTAAATACAGGTGACCATCTCAAAGAGAGATACGTGTCAGCCACCCAGGTAAAGCTGAACAAACGTGGACGGCTCCAAGTAAAAAGGTCTGGGATACGGGTCCCATCAGTAGTTGACTTGGTTTATATGGAACCATCTCCAAACTATTGTGTTCAAAACGATACTCTGGGAATTTTCGGTAACTTTGACAAGTCAATTTATTATGTTTGCTAATATTTGTTTTTCAAAACTCAAACATCATTTTAACATATTGCTAAAAATTTAACATTTTCAGGGACCTCCGGTCGTGTATGCAATAGAACTTCAACTGCTGCCGGGAGCTGTAAATCTCTTTGTTGCAACCGGGGCTTCAAAACGAATGTGGTGAAATCTCAGAACCGCTGTAATTGCAAATTCATTTGGTGTTGTCAAGTAGTGTGTGAGGAATGCCGTAGTGTTCAGAAATTTGATGTTTGTAATTAAAAAAATAAATATATGTGTACTTTTTCGAAATAATCTCCTTTGTCAATTATCTTATCCAATATATTTAGAGTAAAGATAAGCCTGTGTGTACTTTTACCAAAAGCATTTTCATGAATAAAAATTTGTACAAATATATAAATAGTTAAAAGTAGACGTAAAAATGCTAAGTCTCGAACTACCTTTGAAATAGTTTTACGGAGAAGGATCGGGTAAATTATTTAGTGACGTTATTAAGTTACATCTCAATGGAATGTCAAAATCTCTGAACCTTCAAAAAGCAGCCATTTTCTCTTCTTGTTTTGTTTCATGAATCATAAAAGTAAAAGATTATCAAAAAATAAGATATCAATATATAAGTGCAAAAAACCCACTATCCTATGGATCCTCCATGAATTATCGATTGCTGCTTAATTTTATTTACTAGGGTAAATAATATCCAAGTGGAATCGCTTCCAACGTCTGTTTTCTGCCAGCATTTTCATAATCCAGCAAAACTTCTGTCAAAAAGCCATCATCATCATCATCTTGTGAACAACCTTGAAATCGCTGGTATTCATGTGCTTTGCCAAGTTCCAACATCTGCTTTGATCCATTCTATGCATTCGGCTTTTATTCCTATGGATGGATAAATATTCCATAGACCATAATAATATCTGTCAAAGTGTTCCTCTGCAGATGCAGAATATATCATGTGGTTTTCCATTAAACAACATTTTATCCCTTGCACATTTAATTGGCGACTAGAATTGGAAAATATCTGTACTAGTTATAATTGCATAATACTCTAGGTAGACTTGTCATACTACTTACTTAAAACTGCAACGAAAAAAATTCTCGCTACTAAATCTTCATTAGTTCTTACGAACCATATTTCACGCATGAAAAAATCGCAAACAAAATATACTGTCGTGATATAATATAAAATGCCAGTTCTGCAAGTACTGACGAAAGCATCACGACTCAGTAGAAAAATTGGAGCTTGCAAAGTGACTCGTCTACTATCTCGTTATTATTGTGAAACAATTAAGCAGCGGCTAATCCGAACTGCCATCATGACATCACAGCATAGTCCAACAGAAATGCGATTCCAAGGAACGGAAGGCTCCCACACTGGGTCGAAAATTCCTTTTAGTCCATATACCCATCAAAGTTCCTCACACCGAACTAATTCCATGCCTGGTATCGATACCTCGGATCCGGTTGAAATTGCGAAAGACATTTTCTTTCAAGGATTGCAAACTGTGATACCTACCACTCTGATCAACTCCCAAGTTCAAGTAGAAGGGTCCTTGTTAAAGTTTAAAGATGTGGATGAAACGACAATTGACCTGAGTCGATATGATAAGAAATATGTTGTCGGTCAGTTTTGTTGAAAAAATCTACTAGATCAAAAATAATGATAAATAATTAAATTCAAGTCATACGTCCGCAATTATTTTTTCAGGTTTCGGAAAGGCTTGTCTTCCGATGGCGGAAACACTTCAGCTCCTTCTTCACAGCCACGTTGATCGTTGTATTATTAGCGTACCGGTTGGATCGAGAAAGTGTAAAAATGATAGCATTGGTAATTTTTTGCAATAATTGGATAAATTCAATTATGTAATCAGAGCTTTGGGGAATTTTTACGTATATTTCTTCTTTGAAATGCTACAGAGGTTTACTCCGGAGCTAAAGATAACATTCCCGATGAAGACTCCTTCACCGCAGCCAAAGCAATCGTTGGTTTGGCTCAGAGTTGTACTGAAAGGGATTTGCTCATTGTTCTAATCAGTGGTGGAGGATCAGCCTTATTCCCATATCCAATTCCTCCAATTACACTGGAGGAAAAACAGGAACTAATTAAGAAACTCTCAAAGGCAGGCTGCACGATCAATGAGCTAAACACTGTCCGAAAAAAGCTGTCTTTAGTAAAAGGCGGAGGTTTGGTGGGAATGTGCAACGCTGGGAAAATTATCAGCCTTATCATATCAGACGTTTCGGGAAGTCCGTTACAAGTCATAGCAAGTGGGCCAACCGTTCAAAATTTTGATCCTCCCACTGCTGCTCGAAGCATTATTGAAAAGTACGGTTTAGGAGAGGAGTTGCCTTCCAGTATCCGAGAACTCCTTTCCAAACATCATACCTTCAAGAACAATGACCATTTTGCTAACGTGACTAATTTCATCATTGGAGCCAACAAAATAGCTTTGGAGGCTTCTGCAACCACCGCCAAACTCCATGGCCTTTGTCCTTTCATAATCACGACAACAATGTGTGGGGAAGCTGCGGATGTTGGTTATAGTATGGCACAAATTGCTGAAGCTTTGGCATTTTGTATGAACCATGAAGGCCCAAAACAGACTGATAATCCGCTTCTGAACTCGTACATGGAATCAATTGAAACTGTGTTCAAGCAAAATAACTGGTCCACAAGAAAGATTATATCTGAGATACTTGAAGAGTGTCAAGAATCATCAAAAGGCATCTGCTTACTTTTTGGAGGAGAAACTACAGTAACTGTACGAGGTAGCGGTAAGGGTGGAAGAAATCAAGAACTCGCACTTTCTGCAGGTATCAAATTGGGTCAGTACAGAAACGTAGCTCATGTGAAGGACATGGTTGCCATTTTGAGTGCTGGGACGGACGGTTTTGATGGTCCAAAGTGGGTTTTTGACTTTAAAAAAAATTCATTCTTGTTTGTCTGTTTTATGTAGGTCTAGGTCAACTAAGTTATTAGGAAAAAACTAATAATATGTCATTTTGATGTATTTTTAGCAATGCTGCAGGAGCTGTTATTGAGAGTGCCACTATGAATCATGCTGAAGAACAGGGACTTTCTCCGGTTGCCTTCCTCCGAAACAACGATTCATTTAATTTTTTCCATCAAGCTTCGCAAGGAAAGTTTCATATCCTTTGCGGCCACACTGAAACAAATGTGATGGACATTGCCATTATTGTGATATTACAAAAGTCAATAAAGAAGGACTTGAGGCGGAAGTCCATGCTTTAAATATCCCAATGAAAAATGCTTTATTACATCTAGTTTACGCAACAGCTATACCAAATACTATGTTTTACCAATATCTACTTTTATCTTAGATAACCAGAGCTTGGTATCTTTTTATTTCAAGTATCTAGATACAGGTACAAGGTACTTTCCATGGTGGTTTTTCAAAAGATGCTAGATACAAGATACTTTCCATGGTGAGTTTTCAAAAGATACAAGATACAAGATACTTTCCATGGTGGTTTTTGAAAAGATACAAGATACTTTCCGTGGTGGTTTTTAAAAAGATACAAGATACAAGATACTTTCTATGACGGTTTTTAAAAAGGTACTTAAGATATAAGATACAAGGTACTTTGCAAAGTGAGGCTTTCCAGCATTTGCTGAAGCAAGATATTGGAAATCTTCATCTATATACCTTAGGTACAATTGTAGGTACAAGGAACTTCATTGAAAATTGCCAAGATACAGGTACAGATACAAGGTACTTCATTAAAATTGCCAAGATACAGATACAGGATACTTGAATTCAGATTGCAAGATACAAGTTCCAGATACAGATAGCATCTGTATCTGGAACTGTATCTGTATCTTTTTGCAAAAGTTCCCAAGCTCTGTAGATAACTACACTTTTTTTGCGCTCTGCTTATTCTGCTAGGATCACAGGAACTGTAAAAAACATTCAGTCAATAGGTTAATAATTGATATAATTTGCCCCAGTCAAAGGAGATCCAAATGTTTAAATGTTGAACACCTTTTCAAATGGTTTTCTCGTCGATCATAAGGTTTAAATATGCAATCATTCACGAATGTTGTTCCTACTTCCAATGCAATGCTCTAAAACACTTATGAGGAAGTTTATGACTACAATGACTATATACAGATATTGAAAAAAACAGTGAATTTAATTATTAACTTGCGACCGTTAGGTGAAACGCAAATTACTAAGATCGTCTGGGCAGTCTGTCCGTCTGTGAACACGATAGCGTCTGCAGTTTTGATATTTTTTTCATTTTCTCTCTGTCAGCATAAGTGTTT
>JAQGAH010000895.1:0-22480 GCA_034696885.1 Lepidocyrtus paradoxus | reverse complement strand
TACCTGATAACTCCCATTATTACGCAAGCAGCACTTATTTGAAATCTTGTAACACTATACCTGGGTCAACTATGTATGAGCAGTGAATTGAAAAGTGTCTAAAATGCACACGTACATAAAATATTTCTTTAATATAATTGAATCGTAAATAAACCAAGGAAAGGGGCGGATTCTCCAAATTCAATTTTTTATACTCTGTCCAAATAACCCTTTTAAAAACCTTTAGCTGTCTATATTCAGCTTTATTTTGCAAAGGTGGCCCTATATCAGATATGACATTCTTTTTTTATTATCATTGCAAGAGAGGAAGGGGGAGCCGAGCTCGGAAGTGGGGTGATGTCTATTATGATTTGACACACACTTGGAAAATGACAAAGTCGAAAATATTCACACTGCAGTTTTGAAATACATCTCTACACAGAAGCCAACTCGTTTTTATCATCTTGTAAAAAGTCATATCTTATCACTTTCCTTATCCATCCATTCACATATTATTCTTTATGACTCCCAACACTCCGAAGAAACAAGCAAGGGTTAGTCTATGATGATATGCGTTACGTATCCAAACACTTCCCCTCCTTCAGCCGGAAGCTGAAAACCAGTAAAACTCATGATAGGAAGGTAAGATCCCCTTGCATGCGTGCACGTCGAAACAAGACGGGAGAGAAAATTGCTTTCACACTTTCAATCAAATATTTTTTTATATTTTCA
The DNA here is from genome assembly GCA_034696885.1 of Lepidocyrtus paradoxus. NCBI lineage: Eukaryota > Metazoa > Arthropoda > Collembola > Entomobryomorpha > Entomobryidae > Lepidocyrtus > Lepidocyrtus paradoxus. The sequence continues at coordinate 21,769 of JAQGAH010000895.1, read as the reverse complement.
TTTCCCATTTTTATCATCCTTTTCTTTTGATATGTTTATCTAAAATTGTGTGCCATTATGCGTTGTTGGCATTCTATTACACAGCAATACAGATGAGGAGTTACTTTTCTAGCTTCTTTCCCTAGAAGAAAGTGACGAGTTTGACTTATTGTTATTTTAAACGTGAGTTGATCCTGACAGAATGCATTGTTTCACTTGAAAGCTAGGAAAATGACGGCAATTTTTGGGATGCACGCGAACATACAAAAAACAAGTAAATAGGACATGGGAGGGTATATACCCATCGTGAGGGAGAGTTTAGGAATATGAAGGAGTCAGTTCAAGGCACGGCCTTTTGTCGCTTTCTTGGTTTCCCTTCAAAAGCAATTTCCTTGTAGGGTGTGTGCTTCCATTGTTTAAAGGGTCATGGTGTATTATGGCCATGTACATATTCACAAGATTATGTGGGACAGTAGCATATACAAATGTACATGAGGGAGGTATGTATTTATATTCGAGGGGTGTTGAGCGACTGTATGGATGGCTGTGATATATTTTGGTGGATGAAAAGGGAAGATGGTTGAATTCAACTTTTGAGCGTTGAGTGAGTGATGGCAATTTGTGACGTTGAGTGAAAGGCACGTTCCTCTCCCCGGGTGGTTACTGTTCCTCCTCCTAAGCTATTTAGGTACATTTTGCGCGTTTCGCTCAAGCTATGTGTTTATGTAGCTATTTGCACGGTGGTTTGCTCGGATATAAACAAAGGACTTTGGTGAAAGAAACACAAGAGAGAAAGTAAAAGGAAAAAAAAAGTTAAAGTAAAGAGGAGGAGGAGAAGGCAGGAAGGAAGAGGGAAAAAAAGTTTTCCCTCAGCTTTATTCTTTTTTTCTTTTCTATTTTTCTCCCGTGCTGTGTAAGCCATATAGGGAAAGAATAGAAGACTTACCTTTTTGCTCTTCGTGGAAGAGGTGAAGAGAATGTTTTTGTTGTAGAATTCCTTTTTCTTACTCCGTCTTCATTTTGTTGCTTCCGTAATACACTATAAACAATCTTTGGGAAATATTGAGACTCCTGTTACTGACGTGCATGACCCGGTATCCTGCTAGAAAAGGGTAGACAACAGAGGCATTCTACCTTAATTCAAGCACTTAGTTAACTACTTATCCAAGCCAGTTTTCGGGCAAAGTTGCCATCTATTGTATAGGTGAACTTGGTATTTGTACAAAACAGAAATTGTGTTTTGTGTTGATACACATATTTATATTTACGAGCAGCTTTATTGAAAGATCTCGATTCTATTGTCTCCATATTAAATTGTATTAGTTCTTTTATTCGGTCGTGTACTAAAACTTTTTATATTTTACAAGCCTTTTTTCTCGATATTTTCATTTTATTCAATTTGTCAAGCCCTGTCGGTACTATTGACTGTCATGATCGTGATCTCAAGGCTTTCTTCCCAAACATGCATCACTTACTAGGCATTTATGGGGAAGAGGAAGGGAAAGGCCTTCGGGCTATTATAAATGAGGCACTTTCCTTGTGCCCTCCATCAACCGCACCTTTCCGTTAGGAATGTGTCATTGTAGATTCATGCTGATTGAGAGTGAAGCGTGGAGAAAGCCTGTGTATAAAAATGTCACTGTCAATAATATGAATATCTTCCTTGAGACTATCGGAATGTAAGCTTATTTCTTCCTTTGTATGTGCACTCTTGCAGGTCAATAACTCAGAAAATATGAGGGTGAAAATGTACGAGCCTCAAGAGGATGGGGTCATTCAAGATTCCAATTTCAGTGGAGGCATCAGTACCACGAGTGGAGGTAGCAGTAGCAACGGAATTCAGCGGCAATATCAGTATCAACAGCAGAAGCAGCAAACATCATCATCATCATCGGCCTCCTCCTCCACATCTTTAGGTCGAGAGGGCATAAACAACGGGGAGTTGGCTGCTAGTAGTGGAGCAAATGCGATGATTGCTATCACCGAGAAAACATATACGTCCGTTACGGGAATTGAGTTCCGATTGGACCGTCACCTTTTTCTCGGACAAGTTCTCAACGTCCGCTGCGTGGCTAGTGTGGTAGATCAAATGTGGGATGCACAGACCAACATCACTCTTCACAATTACCAGCCACCACAGTTGTCCACTACTGGGCAGAATCGATATTCTTCGGGTAAGATACAAGAATTTACTTTCCCTCCTTCTCATATGCATACTATGAAGGAATTTCATCTTTCAATTGAATCATTTTCCGCCAGATTTTGTTTTCCATTTTTCTACACTGCGTATATGTTTATCATAAATAGGCATATTTTTATGCCTAATCAATCAAAATTTTGAAAGTGAAAGAATATTGACATTCTTAATTTACGATAATATATGACTATGGGGCAATATGAAACTTTATTATGGTCTGATATGACTTGTTTTGATAACAGGATCCTCGTATCTAGTACCAATCTTCAGTTTCATCAATATTCCCTTTCTCGACAAAACGCTAAGGATGGGACTCTTTGCAGTCTGTTCGCTTCTCCTTCTGTGTTGAACCCCATAGGCATGAGTGCTACCACAAATCAAAACGATCTTATTACACAACAATATCCGATCAAACGGATTGTGAGCGAGGCGAGGATGAGAGGAAGACGCAGTTTACATAATCGTCCCAAATGTAAAGACGGCGACGGAACAACCTTTTTCTTTAGCATTTTGACATTCCTACGTAATCTATTATTATACTTTAACATATAACCTAAGCATTATGAAATGTCGGAAGGGGATTGAATGAGGATATAAGATTACCATTCACTTGATTCACATCAATATTTGCTATTGTTGGATTATTAATATTATTATCGTATATCATAGTCTACGTCTACAGAACTGACTTTTACAAAAAGAAATTGTGCTTTATTATTCGGTGGGAGTCCGTGTTGTTGATCTGATCATTATTATAATTTCGTTGGACAACAATTTTATGACAAAAAAACTAATGTTTGATGGCATTAACTTGATGATTTGAAGTAATGCCTCTGTTTTAATGTATGAAGTAAATAATGCATGCAAAGTTCTCATTGGAAAGCTGGATGTAGTATAATACTGTAAAAATGTGTGGAATTGATGAAATTTTATTCAATGTACAGTGATGTCTGTCATTCTACAATTATTCAATTACTTTTGAATATGATATTTATTACAGAAAATTTATTTCGAATATAATCAATGTATGTCTGATATAGTTTATGCCCATTATATACACATTACAATATTGAGTAATTTTTTCATTGTAAGATTTGAAAATCTTGTAAATATAACAATATTTGTATATATGTATGTACCGTACTACACAATTTATAGGGGTATTTCACAGGTCTATGTAGTAGTTTCAAGAAGAAGCAAGGGTTTTGATTTCATAGCTTACGTATTTATGATTAAACTGAGGCACATACTCTTGTCAGAACAATTAACTGTAATTATGTATGCAATATTGAAGTATTAGGATTAGGGTGATAAATGGATGATACTGTTATTATTGTAAACGTGCTTGATGATGATCAATAAATTCGTATAATTGATTTAATGGTTTCTTTCATTGGAAACACGTATTAGTGCCTTTAGCTCTGTTAAATCTGTTATTCTGATACGCATCCTACTATCTAAATAAACTTTAGAAGCACTTAAGTTTACAAAGTTGTTCATTCTAACTTTTCATTCTTGATTTGGTAACGAATATCTCAATGTTTTAACATTAAAAAACCATGTCCATTCTTGATATTAATGAAATGAAAATTATCGAAAGGCTTAAAACCAACAAAACTAAATTAATTGAAGAATTTAGGCTGCACTTTGGACTTAAAAACACAAAACCCGCAAAACTCATTAACACTATGAATTGACATGCTAATCATGAAGTGGCTAGTAGCATACAAATTTCAAAAGTACTAAAGTACAAACGGCAAAACTGACTTTGAATTCATAAATGATTCATGAAATAATGGCATAAGACTAAACAAGCTTACTAGACTATACACACTAGCCTTCATGATTTCATGTACTTATCTGTCGTCAAGAAATGAAGAACCTAGTATTAGATACAAACCTACAAAACTTACCCCCCAGTCTAGATCTCATACGCTCAAACGCTGTCACCAAAAACAAAAAATAAGATGAAGACTTACACCAGGAAACTAGTAAAATTGAATGAGCTGCACTGGAACACAACTGGAAATCCCCTGGAACGCGTTAAGTGAATCCACAAAATACCGAGAATCAAACCTGGGAAAGGATGAAATAGGAAACACATGTATGGCATGTGTACCGACTACAATTCCAAAACTACATTTTCAGACCTTTTCCAACCCAGGAAGATAACAAGTAAGTGCATTCATTCCAACAGGGAATTCTTTCCCTCCTCGGGAGAAAATGGAATTACCAGATCAAGCAAACTGCATTACATCATGTAGAAAGTCATCCTCTCCAGTTTTCCAATTTCAACTAGGTATGCCCATTCTCTACTTTAATTTCTTGGGGTGTAGGAATTGTTGTTAGGCTTTGGAGATGACTTCCCTTCTACAATCAAGATAAACTGTGGTAGCATCATCACTCTCCGAGAGAAAAAATATGAGATACATCCGAAGCATGATGTTGGTTAGTGCATTTTCCCTTCACCCGTTTCTCAGCAGCGGGATGGATGATGATTAAGAAAATTAGAGATTGTGGAGATGATAATGTTTTTATGCAACCGTAGGCATACCGTCTGTTTTCCAAAGTTTATTATAAATTGCAAACGAGATAAAGTGAGTTTAGGAAGAAGCCATCAAAATATAAGATTCCGTTCTTGATGCTGGAAATGGAAGAAGAGAAAGCGCACTTTCCCTTCCGCTTTAAAATAGTTTCGAATGAGCATACAAATTGGAGTTGGGGTATCAGCTGCATTTCCCTCATCCTATATGACTATTATCCTGCATTTCAACCAATGATATTTTATATACAAGTTTGCTGCTGCTGCTACTGAATGATTAACACTTCTTACATTTAGATCCTGTTTCAAACTTTCCATCTTGGAAGAAAAGGAAAACGTGGAATATTTATTCCCATCCCATGCCCATAATCCAAGTTCACGACCACACCGCACAGTCATAGTATTAGTGTTGCATTTTATTCCGAGATTAAAATTTCCTCTGCTCAATTGATGCCTGGAAAGACTGGCAAGAGAAGAGTATCATATTCCAAGAAAAGTCAGAAGCCAAGCCAGCCCACAGGAAAAAAAAGCTGCTGTGTGGACTCCACACCCTACTCGATGCAAAGTATCCATTTAACAAATGAAATGCAGATTGTGATTGCTTTATCCCGCTGTGTGACATTATCCAATTCCTTTAAGTCTCCTTCTTGAAAAAAAACTTAGCTTTACCTCACTCAATGGAGACAACCTCCTTGACTTTACAAACATATCTGCATGGCTTGTGAGCATTCTGAGAATCTTCTCAATTTTTCAAATATTTTCTGAAGCTGAAGAAATTTTTCAAAAAGGGAGGATCAAAACCCAATATAAATTATTATATACGTTTATAAAGTCGTCAACATTACTGATGACAAGTTTAAAAAAGTAGATGGTAATCGTCATTCAAGTATGTTTACTTTTCTTGATAGTTAAATTTGCTTCCCTCCTTCCTCTTCCCATCTCCACAGTGGATAAAACTAACTACTATTATGCAATAAACCGTATCCTCCAGAATATTTTTTCCTTCCCCTTCAAACCCATCGAATTCCAGCTATTCTATTACCCTTCTCCCGTTACTCCATCCTCATGGCAGTAAGGCCGATACGAAATGTTGCCAAGTTCTTCTCCCTTCCTCCTTTTCTTCCTAGATCTTTATTATTTTCTTCTATTATATTATGAGAAGGAAAAGAGTATGATGGGGATGATATGATATGATGGCGTGTTCGAAGTGCAAACAGCTCATAGTCATGATAGCAACGATCATCCTCGTTGTCGCGGCCGCTGCTGGCGGTTTTGGGCAGGGAACCATACCATGCCACCACCGCATAATATAAGTATGGAATAATATTGCTCATATGAATAAGAATACAGTTGGAAGCTGGATTATACTAGTAAATCGTAACAATCACGATGATGACGATCATCATCATCATGATTATAATGTGTGTAGCTAATATTGATATTACTCTGGTGGATGATACAAAAAAGGCATGGGAAGGGCAGAAATAGAGAAAATGGGAATATGAGTGAATGGGGTATATGCAAAAGTGAAGGATCTTTTTTAACGTCCTTGCTTGGCTAGCTTTTCCATTCCAATTTCTTTCCTCACTTGTTTCGTCAGTTTCACTGGTTTGGTTAGCTTTTTTTTACACGGATACACGTAGTATTCAGTATGAAATGCTCACGTACCGAATCACACCACGACGAACATTTAGGGAGGGCTTCTTTCATATATGGTGTGTGCTTGATGGAAGAAAGTAAAAGTAAAAGTAAGTGAATGAGCAGGGCCAGTAAGAAGCTACTTATTTTCCAGCCTGGAATCTGGCTGGAAAACGGATGGATGCATACATTATGTATCACATTTTATGAGGTTGCAAGTGTGCAAGAGAGAGTCACACGGGAAATATAATTCAGAAAAGTTTAATCAAACATCTCCTCTTTTCCCTATCTTAGCGTTTCTTCATCTCGACCCTCCTCACTACTCCCATTTTTTTAGAGAAAAAAAAACAAGCTCTTATATCTTCTTTAACGTTTTACTCGTTCTGTCCTACAATATTTTTTTTTCTTGTGGTGGGCTGAAGGAAATCTAGAGTTTTTTTCCCTATCTTTAACAACTTCACATTTGGTTAGTGTAATGGTAATAATGGTTTACTGACGATGAGAGAAATGAGAATGGGGCATATTACCTTCCAATAATGGCATTGAAAGTTTTCTTACTGGGGAGGAGATGAAGGAGAGAGTAAAATGCGGTGGTGAGTGGTAGCCCTGCATGTGGGGAACTCTCTGCTATTCATTGCATAGGCATATGAGTTGTCGAGCCCGACATATTATTATGAACAGGGGAAGTTCATGACCCAACCGTTTTTTCTATTTTCCTTTCTCCTTTGTAGAGAGAGGAATCAGATATGGAGTAGTAAATTAAATTGAGAAGGGTAAAATGGGTTTTGAGGATTTAGCTAATTTAGCCCTTTTGATGTGCTTATACCTACGAAAAGGGTAGGTATTATCCTGGTGGTTTTATTAAAGAGCAAAAGTGTTTTTCGGGGCTTTCGTTTAAGCAGAAAATATTTGGAGCTCGAATGGCTTATGGTAGTATGGTAGGAGCGGGAAAGGGAATGAGCTTTTTTCTGTATGGGAGGGAGAGCGCAAGAAAGCTGCAGTTTATGCAAGTCTTCTTTATTATGATAATGGCAGGGAGAAAATTGGAATTATTTGCAGATTTATTTCCTCAAAATTCCAGTCACAGTCGACATTTTCAAGCTAATGTAAAAATCCAAATGAAGAGAGTAAATTAAGGGTATTAAGTACCTAATTATCAGAAATTGCACCAGTTGAGACTATTTCACACACTGACTGCTCGTTTTAATTAAAGACTTAAAAGGAAATCATCATCAGAGGCTAATTACTAGTTGGGCTTTCCTTTGGGATCAAACGGGATTCGATATGTGCAGTGGAAATTTCGTGCAGTTTTCTAAGATAATCAGTAATTATTATTCACATGTTTTACTTTACGCTTCAATTGAATTCTGCTTGAGTTCGCATATAATACACAACACATTGCAATCGTAAAAATGCAATATGCATGTAAGTCGCCTCTAACCCATTCCACCATACCATTCAAAGAGTTGAAAAGCCACGTGGCACAGTGGGGAGGAAAGCGGGTCCCAACTTTTAAGTCACTTTTCTTCTGACAAGATTTTCTTACTGTTTTTGTCGTCTCTGGCCGACGGAGAAACCACGGGCGTGGGTAGTTCTTTGTAAGGGTTTCTGATTTAAGTCCGTTTCAAAAGGGAAACCATTGCTCAGACCCGTGCATCAGTGCATAACTGCATTCCCTGATGCTATGATGGGCTTCTTATAACCGCTGATTTAGTACTAGATGATGGTATAACGATTTATGATGAACAGTTAATACTGGACGCCACATGGGAACGAGGCTACCAAAATTGTTACGAATATGATGATGTAATGGAAGGAAAATTAACTAGTCCTTTTTGCTCAGTCCAAGTTAGTCTCTTTTGAAAGTTAGCATAATCATTCCAACTTTTTTGCTGCACTTTAGTTTTTAATACTTGTCAAAAAGCGTGGAACTATGCTGATCGACCAAGATGCAACATCCAGATCCAGATGTAAGATAGCTGCCAATTTTTTGCTCATTTGGAACTCGGCACTTTTATACCTACAACTACTCCCTTTATATTTTTGAAAATTGAATATGTCATCTATTGTCACTTACACACTATATCAAATATGACTTTTCAATTTTTAAATTCATTCAAACCAAAGTTAACTCAAAGTCAGATAATAAAATAGTTTTCGAAACCTAAATACTCTTTCCGTCGTTGTCTTGTGGTTGAATTTATTATGACTTGATATAAGTACTAAATAAATATGTATTTACAAGATTGAAATTAATGCTTTCGTAATTATCTATGTGGGCAATAATTGTATAAGTATTGTATTAGTTGGCGATGAGGCTTCATGTTATTGTTAGGAGAAAGCAAATGAAAACTAATCCCCAGCTTACAATAAATACCGATATGTCTTGCTTGAAACAATGAAATTGGGCATTACGTTAAGTCATCATAATGACGATAATTGAGAAAATAAAATAAATCCCTCTTTCACATTAAGCATCTTATGATTAGATAAGAACACCATGTAGGAAGCTGAGTGACTTTTTCCGATAAACATCCGAAGGAGTACAAAGATGCTGTTTCATGTACTCTGCCATTTGTATTTTATCTCTTAAAATTCAAATGGATATTTCATTCAGTGGCGGTCATTCCAGTTCCACCAAGATCGCTCACTCTCCTTTCAATTTCTAGCCCTTTTCATAGCAATCCCAATGCAATCCGTACAGGCAATTCATAGGTATATGAAATGACTAATCGAGTGAATGATGCCTTGCAAAAACACAGAAAGAAAATCACGGAGAAAGTTGGATCCCATGTAAAACATGTAATATATCCATTAGAACAGTGCAGTGAAGTGTAAAGAACCTAGATACACTTGCCAAAATGCTGGTGATGGTATACCCCAGCAGACTCATCATGTGACCTGATCGTGCCCATCCGATTAAGTATAACAAAGAGCAGTTCATTTTTGTGGATATTAAAGCAATAAATGGTCATACTCAGAAATCAAAAGTGGCTATCAAGTACAAAACGTACATGACGAATTAACTGACTGAGAGAAAAGTGGCATGTTTTATATAAGTACGTATGAGTACTCACTCACTCATAACAAAGCACTACAGCGGAAGCGTACTTGAAAGAAGGGCTGTGTCCAACAAGCCTTTTTACATCATTTTTCTTCAATATGCACCAGTTTGATCATTGATCATCTTTCTAAACTACATGTCAGCATAATTTAAACAATTTTCCCAGTGTTTCATCTCACGTCCCAGCAAATTTTTAGCACGTCCCATTTGTCCCAAAAATTTAAATGCTTGATCATTTCCACCATTAAGCACATCTGCTCTTTCAAATTAATAAGCTGAGAAATCACGGGTATAGAAATGGGTGATATCCAGGACTGAAAAGTGCTTTAGTCACTGAATAAAGTTTCTGAAGAGGGGCTGCTCACACCCACACCACTCCAATATAAATGCATTAAAGGATCTCCGGTAGCGCTATTGTATGTACTTCCAAACCCAAAAATAGATTTCCCATTTCCTTCAATTTGGGAATGAAAGGAGCGTCCAGATGGCTGGAAGAGCCTCTGAAAATCCTATGATTATGGACCTTGTAATACACATTAAGACATTGTATCCACTTGGACAATGGGAGCCCCCTTTTCACTTGAAAAGGAGAGGATGAGAATGAGTGAAAAAGGCGACAGGTCATTCAAAGACAAAATTGCTGTTCCTCTTTCCCTCAGTCAGCGCTTCTCCCCTTTTCTTAAAAAGTTGGTCTGGTTTGGTTTGTAAAATGTGATCTGTCGACCTTTCTCTTCCCCCTTTTTTCAATCTTCCTGTCCTTTTTTTCAATCCACGACCAACAATATCCGCGTCTCTGCCCCTGTAACATGAAAATTGTGAGTCCAAAGGGTTCTCTCTAGAGACCACATAATGTAATACGTATCACAACAGGACCAGCACTCTAATAAGCTTTTTATGCTCCCAACAAAACACTTTAGGTGACCGCCGGTGAGAGAGTGGCCACGAAAAGGGATACTTCACACCTGATGCGACCACCCTTAAAATATATATGATGATGGGGTTGTGCCTATGCGATAATATGGCCTTTGCTTTCTCTTCACCTTAACAAAAGGAGGGAGACTGTCGACCATCTCGATGCTGTAATTGTGATCCTAAAGTATATTGTTAGTAGTAGTATTACTACTGCTATTGTAGTTCACTGACATGGATGTACGTATGCTTATTGTAGGTTTCATCCCATTTTTGTACCTTTTGTGCAATCCGTGTGAGATCCCACAGACATCGTAATACTAAAATGATATAGGGGAAAGGCAGTTTCCGTTTCTTGTTCCTGTGAGTTACTATATGGCCAAGCTTGACTTGACTCCTTCTATGACTTGTTGTATTGAAGATGATCCCGATCCAGATAGAAAGGCCCATGAAGTATGAATGGCAGGAAGCATATATACCTCCGATCTGGGATATATCATAGACTATCGTAAACTACACACCCTTTTTTAAGATCTTTTAAGCCAGACATGAAAGTGGAAAAGGGAAGTTCTGAAAAACACACCACAAAATATATTTATGTTGGGATGTGTGGTTTTGAAACCTCTCCCACGGAGCACGACACTTGTTATGGAAATTACACGAGGTAGCCAAACCAGCCTCATCATCATCATCACCTTCACACCAATGCAATACCAACTACACCACCAGCACCACCAACTAAAGCTGGACATCTGATACTGATATCTGAAAATTTCAGATCTGATTCAGATCTGATCTGATAAAATTCTGATATCAGAATCTGAAAATTGCGTCACATCTGAATCAGTATCAGAAAATTTGATCTTCATCTGTATCAGATCAGAAACCTGATATCAGATCTGATCAGAATTTTTTTTAAATGCATTTTGCCTTGACTTTTTACATTATGGCGCCTAATTTTATTAGTCACATCTTGTATAATGAGTATTCAATCATTCCTAGATTATTTTAACTACGCAATTTGTAATTTTTAGGCATAAATTTGTGTTTTCATGCATTCTTATATACTTATTTCCGATTTTTTATTCATAATTTCGTTTTTGTTAATTATATCTGATATCAGTTTCTGATCTGATATATCTGAAAATTTTCAGATATATCAGATCTGCGAAAAATCAATATCAGAATCAGATATCAGAATCTGAATGTAAATTTATATCAGATCAGCATCTGAAATTTTCGCATCAGATCAGATCAGATCCAGCATTACCACCAACCACTTCAAAAGAACATGAAATTCTTTCCATATTATACATATCCCTGTCACATCTGGCTTTACTAAATTGCCCCCAATTCTATTTCCGTATTCATTTTCTCTCCACTTTCCCCTTCTTCGGTTTGCCTAGATGTATAGGGATGACTGTATGGATTAGCTGGGTTAGTTGCCAATATTCCAGATACTTTTCAGGGATCTTAAAGAAGAAGAAACAGGTTGCTTAGTTAATAAGAAGGAAGCTATCCTAAAGGGGAAAGGCAGCCATGCAAGACATTAAGAACAGTTATAGTAAATGATATGAAATAACGATTCTGGGATGAGATAAGTACATTACCAAATGTGAGTTAAGGCTCATTGAAGGGTAAATAGGAACTCCAAAGATAAAAAACGCCCATCATCATATGCATCTTCCATGGGATGGCTATTGACCGTCTAAAATTGATAGTAAAGTATACTTGTATTTTATAGAGCACGAACACACAAGCAGAAAGGTATTATTTGTGAAGCTTTCTCCAACTCTAAATCTCTCTTTTGTGGGAAGATGCATAAAATGTGCACGCAACCATAGTTAAACTCAATCTACACGGGGAGCCAGTGGCTCGGCTCTAATCTCATTTAAAAAATTTAGCTCACATTATTCCCCCATTTACGTGTGGATCATTCTCTGAGCCGACATGATCAGGAAGGGAGTAATGACGAAGGAAAGCATTTCCAGTCATTCAATGCATGCCTAGTTCCCTTTCCAATAGGTTCAATAATACTGCATCCGTATTTGCTGACCATTTCACTTTCACATTTACGAAAGTCGTAACCATAAAAATTCCGGCTGTATGGCAGTCGAAACGCTGGCAGAAAAAATATCTTCCGTGTAACCTCCAATTTCTTTAGGAAAATAAAAATTCTCATATTTTCCAAGTATCAGTGAGCGTAAATGGCGTAATAAAGGAGTACTGTGCTGCGCTCATGCTCCTACCGTTCTAGCAGACTACCTCCAAGAACTAGTTACATTTCATTTCATTGTGATGCTATAGTTGATGGCATTTGCTTGGGATCTGGGTTAAAGCTTTATATCACGTTTGAAGATCATTTCATTTTAATACAGATTGGCTCATTCATTGACTGTTCCAGTGCACTGCTTGGTTTTGGGGTTCAGTTTAGGTTCGCAGTATTATTAAAAGTCAATCATGGCCAATGACAAGACCTGATTGTACAGAGAAATTAAAAATGATGCCATTCGGTTTGCAAATAAAGAGTTGCAAAAATTTTGCGAGGAGAGTATTTAGGGCAAAGAGGTACTCGTATTAATTAGCTGTTAATCTCAGTTAATTCCACTTGATTTTACTACCCTTTTCTGATAATTCTGATGCAAAAGGATTGTTAAAATATTATTTCATAAGCTTTTCAATCAACCTATATCTGTTTCAAGACCCTTATGAGAGGATCCAATTGAATTTTATTTAATAAGTGAAGAATTAAAAGTTATGAATCCGTTCTAAGTAGTACAGCATTCAAATGAAAAGCCAATGATAGGGCTTAAGTGAAACCTCGTCTTGTTGGTTAGTCATATTAGTTGCTGGTTAAAGTATTACAACCGCGATTATTACAGACACTCTGCATGCACCATATACATTGTTATTAAAGTTGAAGCAAAGCGGAGCATTTTTCACTACTGCAAAATTGGTATGAGAAGACGACAGAGAGTAATGCAAAAACTACGAGTGCTGAATTCCACATTGGGATATCTTAACAGCCCATGTATTCCCACGTCCCTAAACACTCTTGTCATTTATATTACAAGCAATTTTTCCATGTTACCTATTTCTCTTTTTAACGGCTTCACTCGTCCAGCCCCACCACACACGCAGGCACATATGCGGTAGGAGATAGTTTTGCGGTGATGGCTTGTGTATGTCACACTCCAAGCAAGGGCTAAGAAAGCAAAATCGCAATCCCATCTCACATCCCGGCTTAAACCCAGCCCAGCTTTTTCTCCAAACTAATATTCCTGCAGGGGTGTATCATCAGCAGGAGCGGCGGAGGAAAGGAAGAAAATTGGGACCGGATCTCAACTCCCTTCCAGAGAGAGACCTAAAACGGTCCATCGGGGAAACTTTGCTTATGATTACCGTGAGACGCGGATTTTCTTCACTGCGGTAAAGAATATCCTCATCCATACCACACACGATCTTCTCACAAACCAGGTTAAGATTAGAAAACAAAATTTAATATTAGTGTGATATTTTTATTATATAATTTTTATTATACGCTCGTAAAATAAAATGTCTCTTTCCTACCGAGACTCAACACCCAGCGCAAGGTTTAAAAGAAATGACGCTCGTTCCTTGGGTTCCGGTACCTCCTCCTTCACCCTCGCCATCCATGGACTGATTTGATAAACAGGAAGATTCACGATGATGATAAGCGGCATATAAGGAATGCCATCATAAGTTTAAAATGTTTTTGTGCTTTTAGCAGCACAATATATTACGCATATATTTTACATGATCCCCAAAGATTACTTTTCTATCGTACCTATGGGAAGTATCTAGGTAGGTAAGAAATAGTGGGTGGGTAGACATTCTCAGTCCAGATCACAACCGATTTCCAGTTACTTTATGGCACTGGTGGCCAGCAATAAGAGTTCAATTTTGTGGCAATAAAACCGTTTAGGAAATGGAATATCTATGACATGGCGAAGATCCCTTTCCCCTACTTTCCTTTCCGAACAAACAATCTTCCATAAAAATAGTACCTACATACCTGAATGTGCATTTTTATAGATTATGTCGGAGCTAGCCGATAAGCGAGTCATATATCGGTAGACTAGACGCTATTTCAGAAACCTTCCCAAGACTGTATCTGTGGCACTAAGAATATGAAATAGGAGATGGGAGCTATTAGTCTCGAGAATGAAAAATATGAGGAGGCTACCCAAGGAATATATAATTTTTTTCGGGTTCTAAAAATCAGAAGGCTGCAAAGGTACCCCCTTCGTGGCACAACTACCAAACAAACTCAACCCTATAGAGAAAACCTGCATACAAATAGGTACATCTTATTTGAGACAAAAAATGCACGGTTTTTGTTTAAAAAAATATCGTGTCTACCGTAATATAGTGGGGCAACGTTATGGGCAAAAGGTTCAATACTCGGAGTTTTCCCCTTTCCTCATCTCTCCCCACTCCCATTTTCTTCTAGGGAGTGGGAAAGACCTCCAGTGAAGTCTTATCTCATCATTACTCCCTTCTATTAGGATTTCTCCAGTCTCCCAAGTCAAGTCCCCTACCGGAACAACTACTGCCATACATACATCCGCGTGGTGATCATATCTCCGAGGAACGCCAGCCAAACCAGTGTAATACAGTACAGGGGTCCCTCTACTCCCTCTCCTCCACACATTCAAAAAAGCAAATAAGTCTCTAGGAGAGGCTCTGTACGCAAAAAAAAAACCTAGTGCAGTCACGCATGATGTTATTATTATTATATCTTAATACGGAAGGATTGAGCTGGCTTTCTTATAAGTCTTAGGAATGCCCTGTTTTCCGGGAACAGGAGATACGCGCATTCTTACATGGAGGAAAGGTTTCATGGGCAAACGGAGTTAAGATTTCTGCCATGTACACGTCGAATGTACATATACCCCCAGTTATATGACACATTCATCTTCAATATTATAAAAAATACAACTATTTACTCAACAGTCTAGCTTGCTACTTTCCTTATAAGAGCTCCTATCTGCAAAACTGTTATAAAACTGTCTCTCGCATTTCAACTGAGGAAGAAAATTGTATGCGGAGCTTACTTAATAATGTAAGCTTGTTAGGTGGATATATACATTACCTTGTGCACACACCAAATACAAGAGACTTTCCAGTATAGTAACCTATGTGTTGTTCCCGTACTAGTATAGAAGGGAAACATTTTCTTGGAAAATTTCCTTATTCTTCAAAAAATATTATGAATTCCTCCCCCGAGTCTCATTTCCTTTTATAACTCAAACGAGTATTTTAGAGGAGGGAAGAGAAAGCGACTGTAACTCTTTCTCGTGGCGGATATGATGGGATGGGATGACGCTTTCTGATGTAAAATATTTGTCTAGAAGTAGTTTGATCAAGAAACTGTGTGTGCCCGGCCTGGAATGTCCAAGTGGACCTAGACCTGCAGAATGAGAGAAACCATTTCAGACATTTTCCTAAAGACGAGAGAAAATTTTTGGTGGTGGGATGAGGAGCGTCATAAAGCGTTATTGTGGAAACTTTTTTTCCCTTCACACCTTCCCCTCACACTATCATTACAGGGATATGCAAAATGCAAAAAATAACAATAAAAAGTTATTATGAAGATGCAGTTTTCAACTGTTGTTTACAATCTAAACTTTTCCAATTTTCCTGTCTACTATGCAAATCTTGGAGGATGCGCTGCATTTTAAGCAAGCTGTAAAACATCCTATGAGGAGCTGTATGCGGGGAGCTGGAAGGTTCATGAAATTTCAGACAGCTCCCTGGAAAGTGTTGGGAACGCAACACTTTCACCTTGAAATTATTTCAAAATAAAACTTAGTCTGGGAAGGATAATATGATAAGTAATTCACAGCACCGTCGTCCCAACTTTCCCCCATTGGCGATGGCATGGGAAAAAACATGTTGTTGTAGTTCCTTATACCTATAAAAATGTGCATTTTCCATCATACTATGAGTTATGTTTTGCTCAAGTGAGTGACTGATTGCACCAAGGGCAAAGTTTGTATAATACGCCAGTCAAGAGAAGAAAATTGTTGCAGTTCATCTTTCCACTTCCCCTTTCATCATTTACCTTATCCTGACCCGACATCGTCGATTTAAGAAGGGAAAGTAAAGAAGGAGACGAAAACCGACAAGAAAAATGTGGACTGGGATAACTACCCAGCGTCCGCTTCCTCCGTTGCCCAATAGATTTTGCCCTCCATTCATTTACCTTCCCTTCTATCTCCCATGTAATAACGATGAGCCGGTTTTATCATCATCACATCCCTCATTTCAAACAAGTAACATCTCTATACAGTAAAAGCTCGCCACCACCGCGGTAGGATGGATGGAGAGACCTCGAACAGTGAAAGCCGGTGCAAAGGTCGAGACAACAACGTTTGTTAAAACGACGCGTGGAATAGGAAACCGTAAGTAATTTTCTTCTTGAAATCTTCTTCCTCCTAGAAGATCACATCTTATTACTTGGG
Organism: Lepidocyrtus paradoxus; assembly: GCA_034696885.1. Classification (NCBI taxonomy): domain Eukaryota; kingdom Metazoa; phylum Arthropoda; class Collembola; order Entomobryomorpha; family Entomobryidae; genus Lepidocyrtus; species Lepidocyrtus paradoxus. Next base: position 4,952 of record JAQGAH010000895.1, on the reverse strand, counting down.
AAAGCCAACCAAAGGAAAAAGGGGAAAGTTTGGACGCTAGCCATGGCACAAACAAATCCATATATTTTTCTCCTCCAAAGAAAAACTTGCTCTGAGGAAACTTGTGACATTGCAATTGCACCAGGCTAAATGAGAGGCTGTGTAAAATATAAATGTTCGGGATAGAGATAGGTACATTCCATTCGTGCTATATGTCATAGTCATGTCCCATCCTGAAAGGCTGTGTACGCAGCAGTGACCAAACCGCCATATATAGAGAGATGGACCTGGAAGCTACCTCATTTTTGAAAGCAACCAAGTTGGCATGTAGTAAATTGCACAATTCGTTATGTTGAATGCCCTTGGTTTCTTGCCGTCACTCTGGATTAAACATCTCAGGATCACTTTTTAGAGCTTTATCTTCCCTTCTCATGCGGGGAAACACTTTCTTCAACACAGCCACACACATAAAGCAGCGGCGATGAGAAAGGGAAGGGAAATGGACAGAATCGGTAATAGAGAGGGTCAGGGGGAATCTACCATTTATCACTTGACCTGTTTCCACCACTATCATCACTATACTTATGAGTTGGTTCACAGTCTCGCAGATCTATAGCTATAAACTTGGTTGATCTTGATGAAGAAATTCCAGGATGGGGAAATGAACCTACAAAATTCCCCTACTGTAGCTTTTGCCTCTTAACAATTTATAAATATTTCAATGGAGAGCACAAGAAATAGGTTCTTTCGGGAAGTCATTGCCTTCACTGTGCTGTATACTGCATTGAAGTAATAAAGTGCTCCCGATCTACAGCGAGGAAAGTAATAAAAATCAAGTTGATATGAAGCATTTGATAAGGAAAACTTGTGCCCCTTACCATTAGTCGGAATAACTCGATTCAAAACCCTTTTATACTGGCATTGTTTTATTTTAAGTTAGCCATGTACGTTTTATTCATAAAAACTCTTTAAAACTGTCCTTTGTCGTATTCCTATTTTAATCTCGTAAAAAATGCAGCTTTTACTAATAAAACTATAAAAGCACTTAAGCAACTTGTAGGTATTTTTACTATGAGGTTAAGCTTGTAATGCATACCGATCTATAATTTTCTTTTAAAATGCGAGAAAATTATAATAATATATCTAGAAGATGCACAACTCGGTATACTAAACATGTACAACATTAGGTTTGGAAGATCTACAGATAGTTAGATAACATACTTTAACATTCGTCATCTCATTTAATCCTGGTCACATGTATTCCTTAGCAAATACAAGGTGTAGTGAGTTTTCATTGTAGCCAAATAATAAGCTGTTACTTCATTCCTTAGATCAAGTTCATGGTTCATGCAGTTATTTATGTTTGCTTGTTTCATTTCATCAAATTTCTTAAAAAAAAACATTGAGGTCCCCAATTGAATGTGTTAAACGATTATAATATTTTTCTTAAATGACTAAGTCTACTAATGATTATAGATGTTTTGTTTGTTAATGTAGCTAGTGCAGAAATGTTAATAAGAGCTCAGCCTTGCAATTCGTAAGCCACTAGCCCCTTCCTCCTAAAGAGTGAGCATCATCAAGTAAGGACCATCCAACAGAGAGAACACAAATATGAAACCATTATGATACTAAAGATTCATTCCAAAAGTCATTCTTGTCTTTCTCCTTCCTTCATTTCCCGTGATTAATATGAAAATATGTCATCCCTAACTACCAATTTGGAAAATATTGTATTGCTCCTGCACACACACTACGTACCACCCAACATAATATATGATTGCATAGGTATACATATTCACTTTTCAAGCTGTTCCAAGAACGACTCATTCCAGAAAGTGAAAGCAAGCACATTACATCATATCATGATTTCAGCCGTCGACTACAGTTAAATATTATAATCATAGAGCTTAAGTGTTTATAAGGAAGACATGAAAAGATCATCTTCAAATGATATATCTTTTTCTCGAATATTTTTATACCCTCAACATAAGAAAGAAACCGCTTAGTTTTTAGTGGCAATACAGTTCTCATTGCAGTGAGAGTAAGTATCACGTAGTCGTCATTGGATTGTAGTAAAAATATATACAAATACTCCCTACTTATGCCCGTTATGTGCGGACTGGAGGAGCCAAATTTCTGGCTGATCTAACACACAATCATAAAATCCAGTGAACCAGAAATTATAACACAGTGAGTCAGCCAAAAAAATATGCTCCACCACTTTCTCCGGTCATATGGGGAGGGGAAAACATAGCCAAGACACTGATACTTAATATTTCTATTTTCTGGTCAGAACCACATACTCAGGCGGATCATCTATGCACCCAGCATTCTGTTCAGATCGCCGTGATTCCTGTGAAGTGCACCCCAAGAGCTTATGTACATTGATAATCAAGTAGGTATACACGATAAAAGATGGCTATGCACAGAATGGTTCACAGTTCCCTGTAAATGCCCTTCCATATAAGTGGATATGAAATGTTCTATACGCCCTGGCCGTTTTTTCCCTTTTACTTTTCATGATTTTCTCATTCAAATTTGACTATGGATGAAACTGCATATGTTCCATTCTAAAGAAGTGGATTTGTGAAGGAATGTGTCACATATGTATATTGGATTGGGACGTACTTATTCAGTAGCCCTCCATCCCATTCTCTCTTTTATAAAGTATCCCATTTCTCTACTTTCTTTCCTCTGAGTGTATATTGACTAGTCGCTTTTTCTCCGATTTCCCTTACTTTTTTTTACACGTTTTACAAACTCATCGAACGCTCATACAAATTTCAACAAAGAGGGCCAAGTCGTCCGGAATGGAATACCTTTAGTCAATGTTCATACGTTCAAAATGCAGTGTTTCACGCTTGTCTGCCTTTCCGTTCCTGGGATGTTGCGTAACGTATACGTACAGAGAGACTTATAGTTCAGGGAAATATAGTTTTTTCCCTCTGTTCACTGCGTATACGGTTATTGTATCTTTTACTGATTGAATGATGCGACTGTAAAGGACAAATGACGCATGAGAATGTGAGCAATATTGAATATAGAAAATGTGAGCTTTTTTTTGGCTTTCTCAAGAGTTTCCATTTCCAATACTATAGTGGTCCTAGGCAATTCTTACAAAGTTTCAGATTGGGTGGGTTGAAAGCCTATATAAATGGAAGGAGAAAATCTAGTTTGTAGTATGAAGTTGTACCGTTTGATGTTAAAACTCATTGGATATTTACTGAATCATAGTTTAAAGTATCAAGATTGACGAAATTTATTTACAAGGGCTGATTTTTTTCCCTCTCAAAAATAACAGTTCACATGTTATATATATGCAACTGGATCGTGGCACAGGAAACTGGTAATAGTGATTTTTTGTATAAAATGTGTTACTAGAGAGAGTTGAGGAGGTTTCATAGAATAAAAGTCACAATTTTCTATTATATTACGGAGGAAATTTGTGATCCCTACGTTGCATTGTGTAAAGATGGGAAACTTTCTCCAAGAAAACTTTCAGGTGAAATTAGTGTATGCAGCCGAGAAGTTTTCCATCTTCTACTGATTCTTTTGCGATGGGGGTGGCTGGCCAGCTTGCAGTAGAAATATTTCAATTGTGAATATTACGCTTGTAATGGATGCAAATAGACTTCTGGAAATGAAAAACACTCCGCCGGCCTTCACTCCGATTCGCTGCGTCGCCAATTTTCTTTCCAAGCGTTCCATCTATAATAGTTTTACATGGGTTAGAAAGAAGGCACCGGTTAATCGAGTTATTATGGAAATTAGGCAGTTTTGAAGTTCTCACATGAACTATGAAAAAATGCAAGTTATCATCATTTCATGTCTTACAGGGATGGAGTAAACAGATGAGGAACATTTCTCAACTGCTGTTAAGATGAGATGTGCATTCTCATGAATTTCTGATCCGTAGTGGGTTAGCATCACGGTTCTCAAAATCAGCAGAAATGATGACATTGAAGCGTATATTGGGACTCCGTGCTCGTTCTTCTCCCTTGAGCTTATCCACTGGGACAGCTGGAGAAAAATAATGGCAGATCATAAACAGCCGAGTGAAAGTTGCTGGAAGATGAGATCATAATCATTCATTTCACATTGTTACTGTACTACATGATTAACTTACATGCATCGCCATCAAAATAACGTTGACTAAATATGAGAGCAATAGTGGTGCGGAGAGGAAAGCATTCAATTTTTTCAATAGCCCATGCAACTGCTCATAATCAGAACGAACGTCCTCCAAACTGTAGAGTCCTTTTTATTTAAGTAATTTCGAGCAATCTGAATTGCATTTTCAGCCAGTGCTTTGAACCGGAATGATATTACCCGGAAGAGGAGAACCATCAACACATCCACAAAATTCCAAGCATAAGATCTTAACGCTTGCTGGATAATCTTCCCTATCAAAAGGAATCGTCCCTTGGTGTAGGGTAAGTTGACGTCAAAGTGATAGAAAGTCATGAGGGCAGTCACTATATCTGTATTTTGTTCATTTGCTAGCAAGTAAAGTAACAAAATTTTTTAGACCAGTTCATTTCATTTCATAATTATTAGGTATTATCGTAATTCAGTAGATACAGTGCATAAATACCGGTTGTATACCGTATCGGTGAATATGAGCCTACCTCCCCCAAGTTAGTAGTGCCCGCGGTGTAAACATACATGGCGTTTTCAACTACAGTTAGTATAAGGTGGATTATTGAAATGCTCGTTGCAAAGCATTTTAGCTTCTTGTTGGGTCTCGTAAGTTTCAACCTTCGGGGTAGCTCATTGAACTCCAAAAGTATATCCTCAAAACAGGGGTATCGCAGGTTAAAGTAGAGCAAACTGGAAATTGGATAAGCTCAAATAATTTTTTTAAAAACCAATGAGGAAAATTTGATGTCAGATATGGGGCGGAGTATACCAAAGAGCAGCCACTAAGTGGCTGCTCTTTGCTACACTCCAACGCTCAGGCGTTAGAGTATAGC
>JAQGAH010000894.1:0-22487 GCA_034696885.1 Lepidocyrtus paradoxus | reverse complement strand
GATCTAAAGGTACTACAAACTTGGATTTCTAACTTTTAGATGTAGAATTTGTGGTTTCTTTTATTATTTAATTTTGATCGCTAACATTTATTTATTTTTGCAGGGTTCCGCATTCCGGAAGATCATGCTGCTTGTGTATGTGAGCCTGTCGTTAGGCATGACCTTTACAACAATCCGTACACTCTTTTACGATGATGACCAAAAAGGCTGCGAACTGGGAAATATGACCTGCGACCTCAGCGAATTACGCCCCAACATGGCGTCCTCCCCTTTCGGCTGCAATTCGGTATCTCTGCGATACTATGCTTTGGTGTTCGAAAAGTACAATATTCAATTCAACGAGACTATTGTATAGACAATGAATAGTCCCTTAATTAATCCTTTTAATGAAGAAAGCTATTTACACACACAATATGATGATGATGATAATAGTTAGTCAAATCGTACTATAAATATATGTAAACATGATGTATTGTTGAATACGGTTGGTACAAGTATAATTAAAGTATTCTTTTGAGTCAGCATAATATGCAGTAATGGATTTATTTATTAAATACGGCAAACTTGTTTCGTACCGTTTTTTTACAGACATGAAATGGTAGAAATGAATGAACCACGAGTGAAATGAAAGCTAGAGACCTCAAAATAAAGTTTTTATTTTAATTTTTTGCAATCTTGTTTTCCGATAAAACCACGTTTATTTATTGTCCTGCAATAATGCATTGGCTCCTTTTGAGTTTATTAATTTTATTATAAACAGTCTGAAATAAATGCTTATGGCTATTAGTATTAGTTACAGATTACAATTAAGAGTTCATATTTAACGAATAATCTAATTCATCAAAGCTCATTGAAATGAACAAAATTATAATTGCATTGCTAAATACACATACTAATTTCGGTCAATTGTAAATATTATATTTTACTTTTAAAATTATTTTGCCAAAGGTACTGCAGCAAAGCATCTTCCAGACCAGTTTTATCTGATTTTTTGCTAAGGTCCAATCTGGAGTTTGATGGAAAATTAATTAGGTCGTTTTGTTGGAAGAATATGCCCATATCAGTGAGATCGACAGGATGTTGACTTCGAAAGACTCAGGTTGACGCTAATTTTTCTCTAGGTTTGAGTCTCAATACTGGAAGCCTCGCACGCAGGAAACCCTTTCGTTATCCTGTTTTTAATGGGAGTTGCGGTAAATCTGTCAACAGATACGATGATTAGTAATTAAGTGCACATAAAGTCAGAAACTGGATATTTATTTATTTTCCTCCCGTTTGAGATAGAAGCTACCAGGCTATCTGATCCTGATGCTATTTGTAGATCGCACCGGACGGAGATGCCTCTGCTCATTTCTCATGTTTATGGGAGGTTTTGCCTGCATTATTGTTGCTTTTATTCCTAAGGGTATGGACATGGAATGGTTAATTAATTGCAACGTATTAGCATTTTTAACAACACAAAATTAACATGATGATATATTTGGTATGAAGGAATCTTGGTGACGTCGCTGGTGCTGATTGGGAAGATGGCCATTGCAGGCTCATTCGCAATCATTTATAACTACACGGCTGAGCTGTTCCCTACAGGTATGTTTAATTACGTCAGAACTCATTGAAAAAATGCTGATGATGCAAATTGCAAATACAGATTGCAGATATAGCCTAAAACTGACTGTCATTTGTGGATAGATTTCCCTAGAAATAATCATGTTCGTTATCAATAAAGTATTTAAATGTTGATTAACGGTTTTAGTGACCTTCTGTGCAAGTTCTTATTATGCTAACAGATCTTCATCCGCATACTTTAGCCGTCATTTAATTCCTGCTCCATAATGTCCAACTGATCTTTCTTACGCGAGGTTCTTCCTACGCGAGGTTAGAGCCTGTTTTAATTCTTCGGCAATCCGCAACTGCTCCTTTTCGCTCAGTAAATTATCATTCCACCGTCGAGCCTTCTTCTGTAACTCTGCTTTTCCGCCAGAAATTACCCCAGAAGTGTCGTAGTCGGTCCCATCCAATGACTCCGCCTACACAATAATAATATAGAAATGAGCTTAATAAATAAAAATAATAGGAACAGTTTGTTTGCATTGCTGAACAATTATTACATTGAAAGCTTCGCCAAATATGCCTCCAAACGCTGCTCTGCTCAACGCAATGTAGAATGGCCTTCTCCACAACACAATTAAATTCTAGAAGATCGTATGCAAGATGAATATTTTCTGATTGCGCTTGCTCACTAATAAAAAACAACAGGATATCATTATAATTTCATATCAATATCATGATATCAATTTATCATTATAACCTCTTTTATTATTCCATTTCCAATCGATCCCCCTTGTATAGCTGTAACTTTGCCAGTTACTTAATCTGAATGAAAGGTATAGTCTGCTTGGCTTTGGGGCAGGCTGATCCCTGATCACATCTTTATGTCATGGTCATATCATACCTCCTCACTTATTTTTCAACATTTACCATTAACTTCGGCTTGTCACTGGTTTTCTTTGTTACTTTAATCCATGAAATTTACGTCAAGTAAATTGTAAAGCAGCCATGTATGCTTTATCATTGGTATTCATTCAACTGTGAACTGTGAACTGTCAATCTTTCTTTTCCAAAGCATTGCAACGGTGTAAACTAGAAGGGACAAACAGTCTTATGTTATCCTGGACTTAGGGCTACAATGACGCTGACATTTGATAATACGGATACGACAAGTGTTGATGATATGAAATGGATCGTAAATTATGTTTGAGAATGCAACTTTAGTGTGCCTTTAGTATTTGGTACCTTTATACTTGTACTTATGGGCAAAGTATAGAATATCCAGATTAAACAAAAATTCAAGCGTGCTAAAATGATAAAGTAGTAGTTTTAAAATTAATTTGTCAAAATAAGAAAATTGACTAAAACGAAACACATTTATTTAAGATAATGGAAATTTCAGGGCAGAAACTATTTCTCACCATTTTCATCAACATCCTTCAGCTAGTATTGTACACTGTGGGCGGATCGAAAGTTTTTGTGGGGAGGCCTTGTACCAGTGGAGGCTACTCGAATGTCGCAGGTGTATGTAAACTTCTGACGGATTGTCCGTCTGCACTTTCAAATTTCCGTGCTGGAATTAGCCCATCGGTGTGTTATCTGGAGGTAATTATCAGCTTGATATCCTTAGTAAAATATACAGGGAGTTAAAATAAAAGCGTACGTAGGTAAAGATCAGCATAATCAAAATGTGAATTTCATGTAGAATGAACTGCCCTTGATTTGCTGTCAGACGGAGAAGAGGATAAGTGCTCGAAGTAAGTTAATCGAGTCTTAATATCTACCTTTAAACATGAACCATGAGGAAACTTAATCTTTAATCATTGTGAATTTGCTAACCAGAATGTGATGACTATGCCCATCAACTTGCAGTCCAGCAAGCTGCAAGCAGTACGCCAGGATTTGCCCCATTCATTGTTGGAGGTTATGGGGATCAACGTAAACCACAAACTGGGGAGATTCAACCAGGGAATTGTAATAATAACAATAACAAAGAATTGCCATTAATTTCTGGTGGGAGGCCTGCAGATCGGGATGAAATGTCATTTACCGTACGCAAATCTTGATTAGAAATTGGAGTGAAGCAACAGTTACAATTACCGTTCTTTATAGTTTTTAGTACTGATTAGATTTGGGGTATTGCGGAAGTTGCAGGTGGCTTTGGGCTACGAGGACCAAGGGAATGGCATATCTTGGAAATGTGGAGGGACGCTTATAAGCGACCAGTTTATCTTATCAGCAGGCCATTGCCTGGATGGAAAAGTTAGGTAATTCAGGTTATAGTTCATCACATAAATAGTCATTATCAGTATCAATAAAGTCTTTTCGGTCTGATTATAATTTTGTGTCTGAACAAAACAGTAAAGCTCCTACTAGAGTGCTTCTGGGCGATAAGCATTTGCAAAAATTGGATACTTTCTCTAGCCAACGGAGATTGGAGGCACGTGTAGCTGAAATTTTCGTACATCCGGAATACAAGCGACCAACAAAATACAACGATATTGGACTCATAAAACTAGAGACAAAGATAAAATTCAGCCGAATGGCACATCCAGCCTGCCTTCCGCAACCGGAGAATCGGCCAGAAACTGTCACAGAGTTTCTAACGGCCGGATGGGGTAGACTCGAATACTTAGGTAGGGAAATACTTATAAATAAACCATACCTGTTTTAGAAGAAAAGTCATGGCAAGCATAGATTAATTATGACATGACTGATTTATATGTGTGCCTTAGGTAAGCGTGGGGATGTCTTACAAGTTGTAAATCTTACAAAGTACAGTCTCAAAGAGTGCAACAGAGCCTACAGTAACGCGGAATTATTACCAGATGGTATAATTAAATCCCAAGTTTGTGCGGGGGACAAGGACGGAAATAAAGATACTTGTGATGGAGATAGGTACACCAATAAAGATTTTATTTGTGAAAATAATTTTTACTATGCTACCAGACACATATGTGCCATATGAATTTGTTTTTTTAGTGGCGGACCTCTTTCAACGAAACCTGATAAAGTAAACTGCATGCAGTATATAGTAGGTGTTACGTCGTTTGGGGAGCAGTTCTGTGGTTCTGGAACACCCGCTATATACACAAACGTCCAGTCATTTGTAGACTGGATTGAGGGGATTGTATGGAAGGACGAGCTATAAAAAAATACACTTCATGCAACCAACCCACTTTTATACTCTTTTAATGTTTTAATTCAAGGACTCGGGAAACTGACTCCACAATAAAATAACATTGATGGCGTAACAAAATTTTTAAATAAGCAAAAAGGTCAGATTTTGAGCGCTTGTCTAAATGAAGGCACAATATTAATGGCATTCCGTTAAAGTATATAAAACATTCCTTAACATAACATATATAATAATACCTGAGTTAATTGAATATTTAAGTAGAAAATGATATGAATCAAAATCATGCTTTTTAGAATAATAAACATTCTTCATTTTTGATGTAATACACCAATTCTTGAAAACTGAAAGTTGAGTCACAAATAAATTACACAAAACTTGTATTATAAAACAATTCAAATACACATAGCTAGTAAATATTGTAAAAATTGCAAAGATTGGCGAACTTTTAAAAGCGCATTATATAAATTATTATAACTATGATAGACGATAATGTATAAAGAATACGTGAGTTTTTATTCACATTCAGGTTCAGGACGGAAATAGGTTTCTGGTTAAACTACTTGATATTTCATTCTCAATTGACTCAAACCTACTCAGATATTCTGAAATCTCATCTATATTACCTCTGCCGCTATTGGGCCTACACGAATGCAAATTATTGTTTAGAGAAGGTGCTGATGAGGTAGAAAAAGGAAGAACAGTAGGGTTAATTCTAGTGTGCACCAATATCCCTTTCGCTGGACGGATGATATTTGGATCAATCCTTGACGGATGTCTACTCATATGATATTCACTGTCTGGAGATCCTTCTGCAGTTCGTTTTTTGTGCCACCTATTAACCATATATTTCATACGAATGGTTGCTAGTACCACAAGTGCGCCAACCCTAAATCAAAATATGCAACAGTTATAATTTATAATTATTATTACTGAGACGTGAATTGAAATTACAACATGTAAAAGACTTACCTAAAGTCCCGTTTCGGGCTTCGTTTGTCTAACAATCCGACAGCATGGGGTGCGAGGGGTATATGTGTGTATAGCAGTTCAGGGTGCTCACTCCCGTGTCCAACTTGTCGTAATATACTTTTGTATCCTACTATTACGGTGGTTAAATACTTCTTTTGCCAAGCTAGAGCTTTTTTATGGCTTTTGGCTCTCATAAAGTTTTCGAAATACTCGCCTCCACCGCTTCCCTATAAAATGAAGATTCATATAAAATACAGCTTTGAGTAGCAGATTTAAAAAATATATTCGTAGACTTACCGAGACGGAGACTGGATAATTCTCACTATTACGACTGTTAGCCAGGTTAGCCTGAAATGAAATTATCATTTTAATTCTTGAAAATATTATTGTGTCATTGGTGTTGGGGTACCATGTTAGGATAATTAATAAACATTAATTAAGGCTAACGAACATACGTTAAGTTTATCCAATTGGTCCCGCAGACGGCGAATCTCTTTGATATTTTCCAAATTTTTGGATGAAAGTTCTCGTCCATGCTCTTCACACCTTCTCAGGGATGAGCTTGTACTATTTAGTCTGGTCAATAGTTCCTGTTCATACTCAACTTTACCATTCAACCTGGTTTCGAGATTTGCTATCTGATCGGTAAGACTGATGACTTCTTTTTGTTTAATGTTCAACGTAGCTCTTCCTTCTTCGACTTGATGCACAAGTTCTCTCTGTTGCATTTGAAGGTCAGAAATTGACTGCGCACTAATGACTTTCTGGACCGGAGCTTTTGCTGAAGGACTTCGTGATCGTAATTCCGCTTTAGCTTCCTCACAGGATTTTAACTGCTTTGATAAGTTGTCAGACCGCTTCCGTTCCTCTTCTAGGGCTCGTTTCAGTTGTTGTATTTGAGTATTTAATTTAGATATCTCTATCTGCAGATCAGTTTCTTGAACGCGTCGAGGACCAGAATCAACAGGACTGTCTTTAGGTTCAAAAATATTTTTTTAAATCATAAAAAAACTGTGCGATGTTATACAACTCGAAACTTCATATTTATATACATATGCCTTGCCTACCTCTTTTAACCCCATCGTAAATGAGCTTAGTTCCCATGTATTTTAGAAGGCCATCATTGACGTCATAATCCGATGCGTACATAATTTCATACATGCCAGATGTCCCATGACCCTTTTTTTTAAAGAAAGTTATCAAATTAACACCAAAAATTTATTTATTTAAATACATCTAATCTTGAAATCATACTTCTATGGTACTGCTGTCTATATTAATGGACTGAAATCTTTTATCTTACCTTTTGTGCTTTATGTCCTTTGTCATCCAAGTCAATATCTAATGAAACAATAAAATCCTTACTAGAACTGCCGTTAATGACAAGGGGGAATTAGGTAATTAATCTTTCGACATGCTGAAAGAAGCACTTACCTATAGTGACATTTTCTTCTTCGGGCTTTTCGCTGGATTTTTGATGGTGGTGATCTCCATCTCTATTTGTCATTGCTGGTTGAGAATCTGCCCTGCCCAACTCCTTTTTTAACGATCGTATCATTTTATCCTTTTCAGTGAGAAGTTTTTGGAGTTCTAACAAGTTCTCGTCCAGTTCTTTAATGGTGGCATTTTCTCTAGTTGACGGAGATGGTACATTGTTAAATTCTATCATACTAAACTTACATATTTTAGCTCTCAATCTTTCGTAAAAGTAATCTACCTGTCATAACTGTCATAGTTGTCGCCATCCCCTCGACCTCGCCGTCCAGAATCCGAGCTCATCCCAGAACGATTCTGAAATGAACAAGATAATGATGAATTTACCAATCAAGAAGCAACCAATTATTAGTGATTTCTATTAAATATTTCCAACTTTTCTTCTAACCAATAACTGCTCATAAAAATATTGACTACGCTCGATTTCGCATGCACACCATGATCGAATATCCACTAGAGACTCGATGCTATGTAAAGTGTTACTGGAATGTTTCTTTTTAGGTCTCCTATCACCCGCATCACGAGCGCATTTCCTGAGGCACATTGGCTTAGCTGACTTTAGCAAATAGGAAACCTTTGGGTCGTATGTATTTGTAGCCCGAAGCCAGCTAGTAGCATTAGTAAATGGAAGCCAGCCAAATGACTCATTTTTACCTTTGGACTTTGTACTGGAAGAGGTTTCCTGGACCTGAACTGTGCTAGTTTCGCGTAAACCACGCTGACAGGGGCAGCTATTGCTTGCAGTAGGAATAGTAGCGGAGTTTCTACCCATACTGGTGGACATAGACCGACTATTTATATCTTCCTTGTTTCGCATTCTTTCTAATTGTTAAAAAACCTTTCTGCTACGTTTAAAATGAGTTTTGCTTACTAATGCTTTGAAATCTACAAAAATAAGTTGGTCAACATCGGAGCTTCAACGAAAATATGTAATATTTAAACAATACATGTTCGTATATCCTAGAATTAATTTGAATTATGATCCAATTGCTAATTTTATAGGTCTACTAAGTTGTTGGAGCAACAAACTTACCGTCATATCAAAACTTTTCATTTGTGGAAGTTCCGGTTCGAAAGGTAGTCCATGTCCCTCTCTGATAGCGTGGTTTGAAAGCGACATTACTGATGCATTCAAAGTATTGGCAGAATCCAATCTTCGTATTTTCTCGGGGCTGACGCCTGAAAATTATCAATTAGTATCAGTAATGCTAACATACATACACCACACATTCCCATAATTTTGATCTTGTTAATTTTATCATACCTTCACAAGTGAAGTCAGTTAAGATTGAGCGATCAAACCCTAAAGAAGTCTGGGAAGACATCTCTTTCATTTCAGCTTTCATCTCAACTTGCTTTATCTTTAATGAGTTAAGCTCGAGTTTTATCTGTGACAAATCAAAGAATTAAGAGCTTTTCATGAGAACTTGTTTCCCTACAATCAATACATGACAAATTTTAAATCATCGTACGTAATACCTGAGATAATTCTTGTTCTTTGGATGCCAGCAATATTTTATATTCTTCTAATTGCTTTGATGCATTCCCCAATCGCGATTTTAAGGTCGCAATTACGCCTTGATTTGAAGATTCAAATCTCAATGAGTCGATTTTTCCTTCTAAATCTGCTATTTTTAACATCTGAGAGGAGCACTTCTCTTGGTATATAGAGACTTGTCCTTCAAGTTCCTGTAAATAGTAACGAATTTTGTAAAAATGTGACACTTTCCTTGCAGTTCAAAAGCTCGCAGTTGTAAAAATTATTAATAATCACCTCCATCTTGGCTTTTTGTCCGCCACAGCGTAGCTCACTGTCTTTCATTTTCTTCATAATGACGTCCTCAAATCTAATTAAACTTTCAAATTGATTTTCTAAGCGGCGAATTTCGTTTAGTAGCAGTGCACCAATGTCCTCAATAGGAAAGTTTTCATAGTTTCTTGAACTTCTACCAGCAAGTTCTCTGAAACAAAGATCCATATCAAATATTCATTTAATTATATCACAATAATGTCAGTTAACCTGTAATTAATTTGAAGAATTTTTCAAAAATGATAGAGACAATGGCGTATAGAAGTGTAGCATATTACCTGCAAGAAATATCTTCCGTTGAAACTGCTGACGCCACTCCGGAGCATGAACTATTAGGGCGTGTATGAAGAGGAAAATTGTCCATTTCACTAATCTTGAACTCAATTTTCTTTGCGAGATCATGCAACTAAAATCAACATACATTTAAAAGTCAGTTATCAGGACTTTTGCACTTCTAACGCTAATTGCATATGTTTTTCTTGTATAGTTGCAACCAAACCTGTGTTTGGATTTCGTCTGTAACATCCACGGGAAGTGTAGCGTAACTATCTTGCTCATTAAAAACTGGCTGTTCCTTTTTATTCATTATTTCCTGTTTATCCAACTCGTCCAGTAACACTTGATTTTGTTCTTTTAATTGTATTGCACTTGTTGACAATGCATCCACTTGCTTTTCCAGATCCCGAATGATTTCTCGTAGTTCAAAAATCTAAATTCATCATTGAAAAAATCCCATAAAGTAAGTTGTTCGGTTTGTATCGAAAATTTAAAAGACCATTACAATATTATTGACCTTCTCCACTGCAGATTTCAGCTCGTTTTCTGCCTTCTCATGCTTCTGTATCATATCCATTTCATCTTCTTCTGCGCTTTTTAACCTAGCGTCATATTCTTCCATTTGATAAATGTTTTGTTTGTTTATTTCATATAGTTTGCCGTTCTCTCTTTTTAGTTCTTCAATTTGGTTTTGCAACGACTCCAGGGCATGCTGAAACTCATCTCTTTCTACCTCCCGATCATGCGTTTGTTCCTCCAAATAACGTCTGTTTGCATCAAACTTCTTTTCCATGTCGAATAACTGCAAAAAACATACAATACAATAGTAAAATCAACTACGCACTAATACAATGTAAATACTAGTAACTTGTTTTTTTTAAACAGTTTGCGATCAATCAAGTACCTTTAATTTGTAATCTTCTAAAATTTGTCGATAGGAATCCGGGATATGAACAGTGTCAATAATTTCATCCTCTACGTATTCTGATGGAGTAAGTTTTAAATATTCAACTTTCATTCTTGTTAAATTACTAAATGTTTCTTCCTCGGAATTTGAATGAAAGGACTCATCAAGTGGTTGACGACATTGATCTATATTTCCTGCATTTACATTTTCATTGAATTGAAGTTCACCAGCATCAGTTGCCTAAAAATGTAAAATTGTATGATTCATTAGATTAAAATCAGACGTTGACCGTCGTGTATTTCGACATATACAAATAAACAATTTTTTAAGCTTTACCTCAAGTAAGCGAGCCTTTAATTCTGCAACTTCATTATCCCTTTGTTTAGCCTTTTCTTGAAGTCGCATTTTCAGTGTCTTAATTTCATCTTTCAAAGCACACTGGACTTCGTGATGATGCTTTACCTCAGCAGCCAGTTGATCCTTGCTAGATGATATTTCAGATTCATGGCACTTGGTGATTTCTTGTATAGCTAGATTAATTCATTACAAAATTAATGAAACAGTTTCTTAATAATTTCAATGCATAAAATGATAAAAAAAAGTAGGAATAATTAAGTATTCCAGAACAGAATATCTTTGGATGGAGCTACAGTTAGCATTTAGCATACCTGTCATGATTTTTTGCATAGGGAAATCTTTATGATTTTCATAAGGTTGTCTCATCAAACCACGAACAACATTTAACTCGTCTCTCAATCCTTTTGTAACGGAAAAGAATGAGAGACAGAGCGATTTCACAAAATCCCTATCCAGTGGTGGTGGCTCCTCCACTTGAGATAAAGTACAAGGTCCTGGAGACGTTTGAGCTGATTTAGTTTCATGTACAGTTTCCAACTGTGGCATATACTGTGCAGGGTTATCAGGATTTTCATTTTGTGTAGGTAATTTTCTCATGTAGGAACTAAGGCGAAAGCTTTCCACAGGATTGACTGCATTTTCATCCTTTTTTAAGTCAAAACTCCAACTGGATAGATTTGTGAGATCTTCAAAATTTTCCTTGATCACAGATACCTGTACAAATATCATTCCAACATTATTGTTACAAAATTATATAGGCTTCGTTTAAATCACCAATCTGAATTTTTTACATGACAAACGCATGGCATATTTATACATACCTCAGATGCTAGATTCTTTGCTTTGATGACTCCACCTTCCTGTTCATCACTCGCCAAGTCTATCGTTGTATAAAGATCTTTAATTAGCTTATTCTTCTTCTGCAGTTCTGCAGCCAAACTGCGCACCTACAAATGATAATACAAATGAGAATCATGTTTAATCGTATAAATGCAGTCCTGTAGTGTGGCTTATAACTTGTAGCTAAGTTAGTCGTGTCATTAATAAAGAACCGGCATTCATGCTTTATTACCATTTCCTCGCAACTTTGTTTAGAAAAACAATGGCTACTATCCACAAGCATGGAGCAGGAGAGGTCGTGAATATGTTTGTTTGACGAAGCTCCGTCATTGAACGTATGGCTGAAATGTGACAAAGACTTGTCTGTTGGAGTTGACAGGGAACAGTCATATAAACACAAGCCTGAAAAAACAAAACAATCATGTATACTTACTTTTAACTTATCATCATCATCATCAATAATTTATAATTATGGTTCTGTATATCTCAAAAATGCCATTTATGTACCACCCGGTGTCTGGTCACTTAAATTTTCCCCGGTTTCGACCTCCGCATGTTTTAAAAACTCATCGTCCATCGAAGCCTTCCACACATCATCCATGACATCTGACTCCTCCTCTGAAGAACTCCCGTCCCTTCCCTCCACTACTGCTCTTGGCGGTGCACCATCCCCAGTGGCACTATTCTTATCTGCATCATCCATTTCCATGTCTCCTTTCGTTGTGCGTTTAACGATGATCAACTAACATAACATTTATAATTGCAATAGATCCTATTTCCCTCTTCCCGGTACTCCCATAATAAGGCACCTCCTAATCACAATGAACTTATCAACTGTTATCCTTTCTTTAAACTTTAACATTATGCTTCAAACTATGATATGGCACAGCTTGAGTTATCAACATGTTCTCAAACACTTGTTCAGGGTATATTTCCTTCTAAAGCTTACAGAGAATCACCATTAATAAGTCAGTTAAAGTGGGTCCTTCTACTTCATTCTTGAATTGAATCCATTTCATATTTATTTTTTATGTAACTGTTCCACTGCAACTGCTTATATTTATAAGCACCATCATCAGCTGGGGTTTATTTTACGTGCACTTTACTTTCACAACCCACGATCACTTGAAGGATCAAAGTGGGTGGTATGTTACAGGTAGAAGGATAGGAAGAAACATGTGAGACGTGACTTTAATCAAATCATCCGATCCCTATCATCTCACATTCACTTTATATCTTTTTATTATTAAAATATTAGCATAACTCCTTTCATCTCTTCTCACACTATTTTCGCACGGATGTGTGGAGTGGGGCAGATTTAGAATGTAGTTCACTATCTTCGCCAACAATAAGACATGGCATGGGCTTATCAACTTGTGTTTATTTTGGCCCAAACGTACTCTTAAGTAACCCAAGCAGAAGAAGTACGGACGAGAGAGGAACTTTCTGTTTTGTTTACTCTACATCATTCAGATATGCATAATATGAAATGCCTTTATGCATCTTTTACTGTATTTCTGGCTCCCTCCTTCAGTTTCAGTTCCCTATCAAAAGAAAAGGATTCATTTCAGGAGTCTGAACAGAAAAGCATGCTATGTATCCAGCAACGAGCAACAGAAACAAAATCAGCTAATCCTTTCCCTTCTTATTATCGCGTGCTTAATTATGCTATATATACATTCATTACCCGTATCTTTATGCAAGGAGCCATATCGCACGCACGTGAAAATTGGTGAAGAAATGTCGCATTTCTCAACTCCTGAAAAAAAGCAGTATATACTAAAAATCGGTAAACTACGTGTCTGTCTGTCTGTCACGAGATTGGACTTTTGATTAGTTTTTTGCAGCCTGCGCTGTATTACGCATGTAAAAATCTTTGTGACATTTCTCCAGAAAAATTTGTTGCAGGGGCCTATCTACATTTTACGTTTGCGACAAATTGCTGTTTAATGTAGTCCAAATTCGACTTTACCATGCATTAACATACTTCAACGATATTGCACATGAAGCCACCACCACTGAAGATTGTTTCACAGTGAGATAATCTTATGTAAAACAGACAAAAGTGAAACTAAACGTTCTGGAACAAGTGATTGTAAGTGGGTAACATTGAAAACTGAGCAGGGAAACCACTTCAAGTTGATTAATCCAAACTAATAAAAATTCAAATACTTTGCCGAGAGATATTATTTCGTGACAAGAGAACTCTCATGGATTTCAGTAAGGAAACATTTTTCCATTTGGCCAATTTCGTAGTAGCCAATATTTCGTTTAAGCCCATAAGGGCTGGTTTAGTCTAGTACTAGAAAACTATTTTCACTCTCGCTCGGCTCACTGGCAATTTAAAATTTCGTATAAACCATCCCATAAGTAACATTGCACATTAACCAATCTGCGGATGCTGAATATCTTTCATCGTCAGCATCAACATTCTCAATACTCATATCCATCCAAGAAAAAAATACATTTTTTAACAACATTTTTTATGGCTATGCAGCTATTTGGAGTTTTTAGAAGCTTCCTGTTGATAAAGCTGGAAAAGTTTGTTTTCATAACGTGTAGGCTTGCATTTTTTTTATCCGCATTTTTGCTTTCGACATGAACTCTCTCTTCATCGTGGATAAACAAAAACAAACTCAAGCAGGAGTGATGTAATAATGGCTTATGGCAATGCAGTAGTAATCGTATAAATAACTGGCAAAGATCTTGTTAGATACATGCATCTGCATATTAAATATATATCTTTTTTGGTATAAATTGCTGAAAGTATTTTTTGCGTTATATCTTAACTACTTGTATCATAATGGAATGAGTAGTTTGTTAAACTATCCATCTCATTCATAACATAAGCATATGAAAATATGGATGAAAAGATGTTTGATTTCCTGTTCCATGTCCTAAGCAAAGTAAAACATCGCCCCAAAAATAGGTTGTTTTTAGTTTGTGTTGATGAACCCGAACGGGTAGGCATATTACTGTTTTGTATCCTCTACTTTGTTTTCATACTTTATGGACATGAATATTTCTGCCTTTGAGAACTAAATTGGCGGTTACCGGTTAGCCCTCGCCTTTTGGTATCGTTTCTTTTCATATACATAGTGCGAGCATGAATGATGCGACATTTGGTGTTTGGGAACTAGTTGTGTGGTATCGGTATGGTATAAATGTATGTGTGGGTAGCTTGCTTGGTAAGCCATATAAGAGCATTACATTTCTGGCATTATTTGGGTTAAGCTTCCCCCTTTCCATATCCTTTGTTCTTTGTGTAGCCGTTAGCGTGTTTGCTTTGCTGCGTCTTGGATGGAAATGAAAGCATAAATAATGATTTTTTAGTAATTAAATTATAAAATATAAGATAAATTCATACATTGTGCTAAATGTTTTAATTTAATCATTTGCTTATAATTTTTTAAATGTAAATACATTTATAATGTTCTTACAAAAAAGATAGATTTAATGAATAATCATGAAATCTTGAAAAGTTGGACTGACTAGACAAAATGAACTAGCTTGGCTTTATTGAATACAGTTAATCCAATGAATAATTGCAAATGAATAATTTAATGGTGCTCCACATCGAAATGGGATAAGTTGCTACATGCCGCCAGCACTTTCTCCACAGATGCAGGAGAATCCATGCGGAATGTAGAGCCCCAGCCCAACTGCTTTCTAAATTGACGCACTGCATCCTTTATAGCGAAATAAACGGAATTGGCCAGGAGCAATGGTGGCTCTCCAACAGTCTGTATAATGTTTAAATAAAGTATATAGTGAAAAGGAATAGACCTAACTTCCTCATAAAAATTCAATGGAATGTTGCATACATACTTTAGAAGAGTAAATTGCTCTAGGATTTCCCGACCCCGGAAGGAAAGACACATTAAATTCCAGAGGGATATCTAGAGCCGTTGGGATTTTGTAGGTGAGGGGACCGGTAGTCTGCAGCTGGCCCTTTTTGTCAGTAATTAGCTCTTCCAAGGTTAGCAAACCCACACCCTGCATGAATGCACCTGTAATTAAAATATTTAAAAGCTTGAAAGTTAGTATTCTTTGCCTCTGTATTTATCTACACTTATATCGACATAATTAGAGACAGCGTCAAGAAACATAACTTCAATTTGCCCCAAATCGATGGCTGGATTTAAGCTTTCACCGACATCCATTACTATGTCCGTTCGTAAGATCTGCAGCACAAAATATCATAATTTCCCCAACAAAATATTTCGTTTTCAAAAATAAAAATTAAATCCAAGTATATTTTAATTTTATTGTTAGCATTATCGTTACATGGTATTCTCCTGTTAAACAGTCGACTTCAACTTCGCTACATGCTGCCCCGCTAACAAAATAAGAGAAAACGTTCCCCTGTTGTGCTTCCTTATTCCAACTAATGTCAGGATCTCTATTTGGCAAAAATTGAAGTGCACATAATATGACTACTAGATAATGACTTCTTCGTCTTCACATGAGTTACTAAAGTGTTTGCGTACGTATAATATCCAATTGCAGATAAGCTAACCCGGTCTTCATAAGATTGTTTAACTATCTCTTCCCAAGTTGCATTTGGCATCGATTTCCGGTATGGCTCAAGCCTTGTTGAAAGTTGTTGACACGCATTCTAATAAAAATTTATAATATATTCAACTTGAACTTTCTTAACTGCAATGCGAAATAAATTAGTTATTTAGTGCTTGTGAATAATGAAGTAAAAAATGTGTAATCAGACCAGGATCGCCATTCCGTTCAAATCTGAGCTCATACTTGCGGACGTTGGTGTGGTGTTGGGAATAGTATTCGTGGAAGTATGCTCAATCCTAATTTTTGCTGCTGGGACTCGAAGTTCTCGTGTTGCAATCTTTGAGATAAAATATTAACATAAAAACTTATGAAAAAAGTATTTTCAATCAGTAACACGGCTCTTAAGAGATTGATACGACAAGTCAGTAAAGTTAATTTTAGCAAACCTGAACCATTTTAACGTGAATCCCTTGTCCCAGCTCAACGCCTCCGTGGTTCAACAAAACAGATCCGTCCTTGTAAATATTTACCAAAGCGCCTGCTTGGTTGTATGGAAGGTGAGTGTAGCCAATGCCAAAATGGCATGGGACTATATAAATTCCTCGTTTACGGTAAAGTTGAGTGCTGAATAAATCAGTTTAATACCAAAGGTAATTTTAATCCTTCCATAATTAGGCTTGGAATAGTATTAATAGTATGATATAGTATAATAGTAGTTAGGACCTGTTGAAGAATTCGGCACTTCGTTTTCGATCGAAATACTGGGAAACCTCCAAACACTCTTCCCAGCACTTTTCAAGAGTACAGTTTTCCAAAACTTGACCGTAAGGTGTGATATCGCCTTCTTGGTACATATTTATTTGGCGAATCTGATGTAAAAAGTTACACGAAATATGAATTCAGTAAATATAAAAAATGTGTTGGAAAATCTGAAATGTGAAAGAAAGAATTTGAAGTTGACTTTGAATCTATTGGCATACTTCAGCAGGTTCTTTCCCCAAATGGGCAGCAATCCTATCTAAAATATTTTCAATGAAATATGCCCCTTGCGTTGTGCCTGGACCTCTGAAAGTTGTATTGGATGGACGATTTGTTCTACATAGCTTTCCCTCAATCTCTAGATTTGGAATGTTGTAGGCATTGTCGATGTTTAAAACAGCACGCTCGAGAGCCTATGCATTTACAAAATAGTAAAAAGTGGAAGGAAGAATTTTTTTAAATCTTGCAAAATTTTAGTTTTTACAAAGTATAATCTTACCACAAAAGAAGAATCAAGAGAACAGCCAGCATTAGCATAAATGTACATCTTAACAGCAAGCAATTGACCAGCGGAAGTAAATCCAATTTGGTAATTTGCTGAATACGGCTCTCGCTTTCCACTAATTATCATGTCCGTCTTTCGACTAAGAACGCACCTTGCGGGTCTTCCAAATCTAGTAATTATATAATAAGTAGGTAAGTGACCCGTTAAGATAACTAGTACTATCATCTTGACTTCAGTTTTACACACTTTTTTGTAGCTAAAGCTGCAGGCAGAGCGACTAGCAGAGATCTGGTATCTTTCCCTCCGAAACCACCTCCCAATCTCTTGACAGTAACGGTTACCTGATTTGAAGTTAGGTCTAACGCATTTGCTATTATTGCCTGCAATTAAAAAAAATCATAATATTTATTGTCGTAAATTTTAAGCATCAGACCATATAGAACATTAATGGTGACCTGTGTGTCTGCCAAATTCTGGGTTGAAGAAATTATTTCAAGACAACCGTCTTCCCCTGTGGGAATTGCAATGCAGCTTTGAGTCTCCATGTAAAAGTGAAGCTGGCCACTGAGCTGTAGCTTTCCCGACAGAATATTTGCAGAACTTTGGAAGATTTTCTCACAATCTCCCTTGTGTAGTTTTGCTCCATGATTTTCAAAATAAGATCCATGTGTGATGGCTTCCTACAGATAAAAAATGTAATTAATTTGTACTCTAGTAATCTCATATATGTATACTTGTATTTGTAAGATAGCTTCAGTTACTAACTTCAATAATTAGAATGCATGGTTCGATATCTTGATACTCGATAACAACTTGTTTTGCTGCTTTCTTTGCAGTGAACCTATCCCGAGCTACGATTGCCCCAATAATTTGTCCCACGCAATGAACCTAATTTTAATTATAAAAATATTCCGATCAGTAATGGAATGAATAATGAATTAAGTTAAAAGAGTATGAGATAAGGTTGTGACACCTTCTGTGAAGCAAATATTTCTTCATCCTGCAATAGTACACCAAAAGTATTTTTTCCAGGTGCTAGATCACGATGGGACAGAAATCCAACAACGCCATCCATCATTAGTCCCTTGGAGGGATCGATTTTCTTAAGAATTGCATGCGCCCTTTCACTTAGGACAAGGGCAACAGAAAGCTCATTTCCATATTTTGGAATGTCATCGCAATACCTCGCCTCTCCAGTAGCATGCTTGAGTGCGGAAGAATGTGGGATTGGTCTTCCTACCAAATCCATAAAAGGCTGATCTTTCTTGACCTAAATCTCAATCAAGGCTTAAATTAATAAAATATTCTTTCCTAACCTATGTAATGATCCAATGATGAAATGATTGACCCTGTTTTTTACCTCGCCGAACACCTGTAAACTACTGAATTCCAGCAATGCTACGTCATCAGGATTGCTGCTTCTATCAATAACCGTAGGACTTGGATACAAACAGTCTTGCAGATACTCGTAAAACTTTTTAAACAAACTGTTAATGAAATTGTTTCAAGTTTAGGCATTTAGGTGTTTTAAACCAATTCATTATAAATAATTTAGAAAGTTCATTATTTACTGTTTCCTTACTTGGAGGCTAAAGCAGCTAAATATCTGCCAGAATATATTGGCGTGTTTACATTAATATGGATGGTTTTCGAAATTTCCTCCGTAATTTGTCCAAATAATTCTGCCGTGAGGTTCCTAAATAAATATTTGTTCAGTCATTGTTCATAATTTTTCATCATAACTACCTCCGTACTTTTCGCTACATTGTTTGTACAAATGCATGTAAAAGGAATAATTTTTACATTGGATTGGCATATGAGAATTGTAAGGAAAATCTCCGGATAGTGCTTCCACCAAAAGCCATACTAATTTTCCTGATTTTCGCATCTTTTTCCCCTTCTGGTTGGTAAACCTCAGTTTTTATTGCAACATTCATAACAGCTCTGTCAAAAAAGCGGCGTCGACTCAGCTTATAAGCCCAAGTATACTCTTGCTGTTGAAAGAGGTAAAAAAAAGTACTTGTGGTATTATGGCATGACTAGACTACATTAAAATGAACATGAAATTAATGTGCGATTGGCTAAATATTCGGTGTTATTAGACCTGGGTGGTGAATGGGATTTTCACATTTACGATAACGCTTCTCGCAAACGACTGTGGGAAGGCCGATTTGATCTCAGTGTGCGCTTGGGATACTGTCAAGTTTTTATCATTATTCAACAAGTTACACACGTGTGCAATTTTTCATCATCTTGATATAAAAAAACTTAGCCATGCTTAATTTCAGCCACTTACCAGGATTGAAGCAAAGAGCACTAAACTCAAAGGCATTCGCTAAAGTTTGTAGGTCAGATGCGTTGCTTTGGACAGAGAGGCAGCCTCCAATGGTCTACAAAGTTTATTGAAAACTTTTAGCAAATTTACTGTTTAAATTTCTCATTTGCATACATATCATGCCCAGAATTCGATTACCATTATGAAACTACAAACTTACAGCAGCATTTCTTATTTGAGAAGATGCAAATCTCCGCAAAATCAAGAGGATGGACTTTATAGAGCGACATTTCCAGTCTGTGATTAATAAATTATACTCATGGGGGTAAACACATCAGATCCACTTCGCCTTCATACACGTGCACGTATATGAAGGTGAAGTGGATCTGTCAAATGGATCATAGATTAAAGGTACCTGATGATAAACTAAATGAATCCTCCTTACAAATTAAGTACAATCACTAATAGCCTACCTGGCAACTTTTCGACTGTCGCATTGAGATGCTTCTCAATCTCAGTCACTGACAAACCAGCGCCTATGCATACGTGATTATCATACACCTCAAAGGAATGGAGCTCCTTCAGCTTGCTGATTTGAATCACACTGCATTTTAGAAAACCAGGTTGCTCTGGACGAAACTCCTCAGACGTACATCCAGAAACCAGTCGGGCGTCGGGATTCCGTGAGAAGCATGATGTTAGCTCAAGCAGTGACGTGGGTTGTAGCCATTTCACTTTCGGACCTTGGAATTCAACTTTCTGAAAACTGTGCGGCTTGTCTGCCCGAAGTTTTCTCTGAATAGGATAAAAAGACATTCAAGGAAAACCCGGTTTGCACGATTTACATGGGTAAATAAATTAACTGTATAAAATCCCATTGGGTCATTGAGCTAATAATTAAACAACTTATTTACAATTAACTCCTCAATCTTCTGCAACTGTTCCTCATTGGAGTCACAGCTTATCATTCTTTGCTTTTCCAGGCAGTTCTCATCAGCTACGATGTACACGTCTTCGATATCAGGTATTGATGTTGACGCTTCTGCTTTCATTGGGGGTGGCTTGCATTTTAGAAAGCATTCAAGAATAGGTCGATATCCCGTACACCTGCACAGATTCCCTTGAAGTGTCTTTTTCACTCGTTCGATATCCCACGTAGCGTTATTCATGGCCATGCCGTACATTGACATGACCATTCCAGGAATGCAATAACCGCATTGTGTTCCATGGCCATTTGCAATAGCCTCCTATATGTAAATATAGAATAGAATAGCAATAGTTCGTTTTAAGCATTTTGTTCAAATAATATAATCATTGCCTCCCGTTTTTGCATCAAACTACTTGAAAAATGTGGCACGAGTTTTTCTCTCTGTTGGACAAGCTCTCTATTGTCGTAACATGACATCCATGGACGGATACGATTGGGGTTACGCAAGCGTTAGCAGATTGGTGTCTAGTTAAAATATCCATTTAATTTTAAAAAATTTTAATTAAGATGGTAAAATGAATTAATACGTGAGTAGTTTTTATAAATTCTAGCTTGTTTCGATTTTAATTCTCTAAATTGTTACTGGAATTCGTCGTTTTCTTTGTTGTATCTTGAAATGAATACGGTACATGATCCACATGCACCTTGTCCACAGGCCAATTTAGTTCCCACCAGCTGCACTGAAATTTTAAACATTTCTCAGTGTTTATAACATAAGACTCCTTAAAAAATTCTTTGAAATACTTTACGAATTATTCTTAATTTAAAAAGAATGCTTACATTTTTCCCGAAGAAAATATGCCAAGGACCACTCTGGATCAATTTTATCATCTCGTACCTGCACAAAACAACTTTTGTTAATTGTAATGACAATCGAGTTTGATTATTACACTCTAAGTATAGGAGCGTTTTCTTTAAAAAAAATACTAACCAAGGTTCCATTGATGAGAACCAGGAAAGGAAGCATTGTTGTAAAGAATTTACATACAGCTCAAACGTCAAATAATTTGTTGACAACTAATATGCACCTTGAGTTCACAGGTCAATTAGGGTTGTTTGCAAATCGCTGGAATCAGACAATGACACAATGAAAATATGCATTGCAATCAGTACGATTGAATAGCCAGCTATACACACCTTCGGGAGTATATGTAAGTAAAGCAAATCATAAATCCAAAATAAGTTCCCATTCCTTCTACGATAACTGTCATGTAATACTTACTTAGATCATATAAAAAGCGCAAATCATCTACATATTTATCTTAAATTTTAGATGTATTTGTATCTGCATTTGTATTTATTTTCATATTAAGCTTATTCATATTTCATATCAATTTAAGCTTAAAACTTAAAAAAAAACTGCCAGCATTAAATATACAGAAGAAACTAATTGTATTTAGAAATCTTCCCTTCTTACTCAGTAAAGCTCTTGGTCTTTGTAATATGAATTTTCTATGTAGGGATCAAATGCGACGAATTGTTTGTGGAGATATTTTCAGCTCATCCACGTCTGTGCATCTGGTTTTTTACTGGGATTATCTTCCCAAATCATTACATTAGATTGATACTTGGAAGAATCCAAATGGACAGTCTTAATGAAGATGAAAAAAGGATCAATAACTAGTATGTCCATCATATCTTCAATATTCTCATGCAGTTTTACGGGGTATTTACTGTGACTTTCAGAGTTGTTCCAAAACAAATGTCAGGGTATAGACAATGCCGTGTTGTGATGAAATGATTATTGCGGTTGTAGTTTGTAACTAAAGATGAGAGAAGCTCTCATTTCTAACTTAGTAACTATATTTATACGTGGCGGTTCTTTATAAATTACTTTGCAAATTTATACTACCCATACTATAACTATACATACTGCAAAATAGACTGCCGTACAACCCCCTACTGTTTTTGTTTTGAATAATTAGCCCTGAACACCCAATCATGGCCTGATAAAAATGGTCGATTTTGACAACCTTCTCATCATGCGTATATTTAGTTTTTTTTAGTGTTTATAAATGAAGCACTTCTTCAAGATGCAGTGGTGATACAAGTATTACCAAAGAATTGGTTGAAAACTCATGGCTGTATTTACTAATGACGGG
>JAQGAH010000893.1:0-22487 GCA_034696885.1 Lepidocyrtus paradoxus | reverse complement strand
AATGCATCAGATTTCGCATGCCACCATCAACCTTCAACTTTTCAACCAAACAGTGTCGATTTCCGTGTAAAATGATAATAACAATAAGTGGTAATTTGCAAAGACCTAAAATATCATTTTCCCATTTTCTCCAACTACCGTAATGATATGAGTCTTGTGTATACGTTAACAGTTCCCATTTTCATCACATTTGCAGCCAGTAATGTAATAAACAGTTGTTGAGCACTTGCAATATTAATCAATAATCATATAGGAACAATATATATGCACATACAACCTTGAGCCTTGATCTACAAAATATTAATTATATTCAAATATGCATTCGTTCGTGCACGCTACTTTCCATTCCCAGGAATATCCTCGTCCGAATCATAAATGAATACAGGCAAGCGATTAAAGCTGCAGTGGGGTATGCATGCAAGTTTTCAACTTTAATTACTTAGTAGCTCCATCACGTTCTCAGTGATGCTTAATTTAGATAACCTGAATAGATAACTGAACAAATTAAATGATCAAAATGGACAGATAGATAGAAATAACCCTTTCTTGGAGAGAATTTTTTGTCATTACGTAAATACTCCCAATCAAACTAAAACTTGAATACCTCCGTATCATCTCTGTTGCAACATGACAGTTTGATCTGTAATCTGTATCTTGTTTATTCTGTTCCCTTTCAATTTACTTAGTCCCTGTCCAACTTGGGAGAAGCCACTCATGTGTAAATTTTCTCCTTTACTGCTGATATACTCAAAAGGACAGAATTGAATTGCTTTTAACTCCCAAGCCAGTTCATCCCAAAGAAAGGGACCGAGCCAGTGGAAGAAAACGCATTAAACTTAAAAGTAAATGTTATTTTTGACAAAACCTCTTTCAAGGAAACGGGAAGAATTGCGTTTTGTACACAAACTACACAATCGAATGACCCATGATCATTCACCAACTCGAATCCCTCCACATCACGGTAGTCTGTCAGAAAAGTCACAAAAATGGCAAATTCCATGCCATCAAAACGTCATCATCAGCATCCGTATTTCCGTATGTCTCAGGCCCATGAATTGAATCAAGTGAAGCGGAATGATCCTTCCAGTATTTTCCGTCTCAATCTACTTTTCCAGAAATGCTTCCCCACTTTCTTCGCTTCCCTCATTTTTATGGCCAGTGTTATGGTGCCATTAGGCTGAGCTTTTGTTCATTCCAATGCTCCACCATTTCCTTTATCATTCACCTGCTGAATGTAGATATGGAGTAACGAAATTGAGCAAAAAAAAATTGTCCGATTCGGTTTCTCAATGATACGGCAGTTTTTTGTAAGCATTTAGGTAATCTAATGGAACAGCATGTTTCCTTTTCTCGGTGAATGCGACTTACTTGGGAGGTAAGAAGCGATCATCAATTGTAAAAAGGAACTTTCCAATAATCGATAAGCCCACACAACTTGGGCGAACGATAAAGGATAAAGAATTTTTTGAAATTGTTGCTTTTTGTGTTTTCCGCCCAAAGTTTGCTCATCAATGGGACACGGGGTTTTTCTTTTGACTGGACAAACTTTCCAATTTACAATACATTTTACAGGGTGTAATTGTGCATGGAGGAAAATGTGAAGAAAAAAATCTCATCATAACTTTTAATTGCAAACTTTTCAAAATGATTTTGGTTTCTTTTCGGATAATTCACTTTGTAAAAACGGGCCACGTGCAATTAGGTACTACAAAGTTGAAAACGTTGAGATTGAAAAAGATTGATTGAAAGAGAAATTGGTTTGAAGCAATTTTGATACGAAAATGATGAGATTTTCTAAGCAATTAAGCCATAATCGGTAACATTCATTTTATAAGGCGATATAGGGCAGTTAACTATGATACAGGATACAGTGAAGCCATCCGCATCTTTGAAAGTTGAGAGTGTGACATGACATGACAATGTGTTTCTTTGTCCAATTAGCCTTCTTGTTGCAGGGGGAAGATAGAGACAAGCTTTAATTCAATCGTCGAGATTGAAAGGTATCATCAACAACGTAATAATGATTACCATCCTTATTCTATCTATAATATCACAACTACAAGTCTCCAATCCACGTCTTATGACTCTGAAAGTCTGAAGCTTTTAATAACACTTTAGACTTACGTGGGCCACGTGTAAGAATTTTAACAATAGCTAGCTAATCATTAAGGATCATCCTTAATTTAAATTGAACATCAGACTTGAATCATCAATTCAATTTACAGATGTGGGATGGGAAGAGCGTTGGCAATCAATATTGTCAAGACTTTAAAATTGTGGATAATAGCAATCAAAATTGTTATGATGAGACACATGGATATATGCCCAGCTAATTTGATGTTGCTCCTTATTTCCTCCAACAAAATCATTTTGGAAGATCTTACTCTCTTCTACATCGTTGCCACCTTTAACTACATTTATTTAAATAAGCAATTAAATCGGCATAAGGGAATTATGCAGTCTATTACCATCCAAAAGACTGAATAATAGGTGTTGTGTGTATTAAACCGGATACAATTACAGGGGAAATGTGTCGAAGGCCCATTAAAACTCTCACAGAGTTGGCAAAGATATTCAGCACTCAGCTTAGGGAATGAGTGGAGACTGTCTATATTTATGTAAATTAATTCAGTGTGAGAATCAAGCGGGAGAGGAAAATGGCAAATGATACAGCTTCCACGTTTGCTCCCGGCTTTCCACAACTTTCCATTATTATGCATTGATAGTTCAAAAACAATGCAGTAGTGTCTCTTTCCCCGTTCTATTAATTAAACGTAGATTTCCGCAAGTTCTCAAGTGGAAGGAATGAATTTGAATGAATGAGTGAAATAAATCGCCCTGTTGCAATTTTGCGAATGAATTCCAACGAAAAACTGACTGGCACAATGTTACGACTTCCACATGGCCTTAATTCTTCATCGTATCGTATCCGTCCTTCTCCTCAGTTCCCATGCATTTGCTTCCATGCTTCATATCAGAACACGACAAGCTTGGAGTTGATATAAGCTGTACCAACATTTGAGTCACGGGCATCGTTGATTGGAGGCTCATAAAATGTCTTTCTGTAAATGTAAATGCCCTACAGTTCCTTACGCCTTGCCCATGGAGGAATAATAGATTGATTGCTTCCCTTCAGTAGTCATTTAATCAAATTATCTTTAATTCCAGCATACTGTTCAACAGTAGGCGGCACATAAATCTAATTGTGACTAGTAGTGGCACTAGTGGCATATATGTTCGTTTTTTAGAAGATACAATCATTCCACCAAAATATTCATCCCGTGTACCTTGCATTTCGCAAAGTGTATTCGCAAACTTCTTACTACTCTGGAAGAGGAGACCACACGTCGAACTCGAGGTTGAAATGGGAGTGCATACGAAACTATGGGGAATTGACATTGGCATGGCATGTCACGACGACTTTGACTTTGCATGACGATCTTTTACGCTTCTCATCAAAATCCTCCTATTCTTGGACTCTAGGGACGGGCATTTCCATTCATATTGTAGGGAAACACACTCCTTTCACTTTATCAGATGGCATGGGAAAAGATTCAATTTAAGTTATGCGATGTCTGTTTGATGGGAAATGCATTAAGGAAATAGTACAATTGTATGAGTAGAATGAAAATGAATGGAAAAAGGACAAGTTGAGTAAATACCGTTGCTTATTTTTAAAAGGAATAGCAAAAAAACCTTGACGTATTGGATATATTATATGAATATAAATCGTAGATATTATGTGCCTATGCAATTATCGAAAAAGTTCTCTGTCGAGAATCGCGAATTGAAATACATAACGCTGGATGAGGAAGGGGAAAAAATGTATCTTCATGATGACACTCCAGCTTAAAGTTACATAATCACATTATTTTTGCTTTTAAACTTGCTTTTTTCCATCCATAGCGATGCACATATACTAAAAATGAATTTTTAATGTATAAAAAATTATAAAAAAATTATTTAGCAAGATTTAACACTTTTATATGATTCATAGTGGAAAAAATGCTACCATCAATGAAAAAAGTGCAAAAGTGAAGGGCTTGTCCGGGAATTGAACCCGGGACCTCTCGCATATTAGATTGTTTCAGCGATTCCCTAAGCGAGAATCATACCACTAGACCAACAAGCCATGCTGCACAAAAGACCAATTATATTTCATATTTCATACTATTTAAAAGCCCTGAGAAAGCTGCTATACAACGGGTTGACTGAAGCCGATGTTGCCTACATCATATCATCCTTGCAAACAATGACTGACAGCGTCTGTACCTGAGCTGAATCAAATTGATCTTTTCATATCATGGGTTTAAACTGTCATTATTTTCATGATTTATTGGGGTATTTCATGGAATTAGCAGGATTTATTATGCTGTTAGCACGAATTTGCAGCAACCACTTCAACAAACTATGTAGGTATGTAACAGATACTTATTATGTAACTAAGCTAACTAAATATTTGTTCAGAGATCATGCAAAATGTTTTGTGCT
Source organism: Lepidocyrtus paradoxus (assembly GCA_034696885.1). Classification (NCBI taxonomy): domain Eukaryota; kingdom Metazoa; phylum Arthropoda; class Collembola; order Entomobryomorpha; family Entomobryidae; genus Lepidocyrtus; species Lepidocyrtus paradoxus. The sequence goes on along the minus strand of JAQGAH010000893.1, from coordinate 17,996 downwards.
GATTTTATTCAATGTATGCTTAATTGGAAAAAGAGGTAGTCAAATAGAAACTTCCTAGTTCAAATCAATGTCAATCAATTTGATTTTTATAGGATTGCATGCATTGGGATTTGTGGTAGTCCAGTTGACAAACCTGGTCTAGTCTGTGGTACAAATTTTATTTTTTCTGCTTATTCATTTGATCTGATTAGACTTGAAGCTTGACTCGTGTCGATTTTGCAATCTGACTTGCATGGAAATACGATAGCCAAACCGCATAATTACTATTATTACATTATATTAAATGAGCTCAAAGAGTCAAGCCAAACCACAGAATTGTATTTTGCAATTGGAGTTGTAGGAGAATGAAACAGTTCATTCTCAGCTTTAGAGGTTTGCTAAATGGGAAAAATCGCACTTGTCTGTGAACATGCCAATTATTGTCCATTCTAATACTTTTTAAATGAAATTCACTGTTCAACCGTCTCCAGTCTTGGTGGAAGCAGTTTGTCTGTCGGATGCTTTGTAGTTAGTGTGCTTTTCCGACAAGCTGTCAGTTGCCAGCCACTAGTCCCATTTCCCATTTCACACATTTGTTCCATATATCTCTGCAAATATGGGGCAATAAGGAACAGTACAATTTTCGCGAATAATCGCTGCAAAATATTGCAAACCTCCTGTTCAAACCTACATACATTTCTTTTTGAAGGTGCTCCAGATTCTGGAATGAATCCTCGTCATAATCATCCTCCCTCCACAGACCCAAAAGTAAGTAAAGTCAACTATAAAAATGTTTTCAGACTCTAACATTCCAATTCCATTATACTTAAGTGCAAACCATACAGCCCAAGGTCACAGAGTAAAACCAAGCATTACTTCCTACTCTTTGACGAGAATAAAGACAATTGGGGATGATGATGCTTAGGTATGACGCTATCATGATATCACCCTTTCTTGTGTGGGGAATAGCGCACTAACATAAACTCATTCCCCCCTTCCCATTTTCAGTTTATTCTCCCATCCAAAAAGGTTGGTTGGTAGTGGGAGGAAGGAGAAAGTTTGTTTCAACCGTCTCCTTCACGATGAAATGATGATTATCATTCCCATTTCAAGCCATTCCGACTTTTATGATCATTTCGACACTCACTGAACCCATTGCCGTCATCATCATCAGGGAATATAAAAGCCACAACAGCTTCAATCTCTCAGCTTTTTCAGCGATGGGAACAAGACAACACAGCTAAGGTTAAGCCATCATCTTTTATGGAATGGGGGATATTAATAAGTCATAGCATATCAGTCGGCTCACTGCTCATTTAACTCAAAGTTGATAGATGGGAAGACCAACCAGAATGAAATTTTCCACTCAAGTAAACCCACAGGTGCGCCTGTATAAAATCTCAAAATCAGACGTAACTAAAACCACTTAAAAATTACAATTTTTGGGAAAAGTTTTTAAAAAAAATGTCCACAGCTATTTGAAAAAAATAAGACATAATACATATTTCATGATGGGAGAAACCCTGCTTCTGCTTGGTAGGTCGGCGGGTACATATGTACATTGCGAAAATATGATTATTATTGCGATTGTGGATTGGATTGTGGCGAACTTCCAAATACCGATGGGACAGGCTTGAAAGAACCTACCTATTTGAAACGAAACTGGAATGGGACATATTTATGATATGTTGTTTACCTTGTTGTAGAAGTGATGACGTTATTTATGACAGCCAACAATATCATTCATGCATGACATGACTAACATGACATGTCCTTCTGCATCTGACTAAATAAATAATTAACTACGTAAAAGCCAGTGGGGCTACGTGATGTTTATTCTTCAATCAGAATAGAAATCTTGCTCGGATGAGGAGTCATATTCATGTTTTGATATTCCACAAGTAGTTTGAAATTTATGCTGAATGCTGGATGCTAAACTCCTTGTTGTAGGAGAGTTATATGACATTTTTTATGCCAAATAGTTAAATGCTCTACACTCCCTACTCAAATGAAAATAAGCGAACAATTAACTTTTGTGATTATGGCATTAGGAAAATTGGAGGGAGAATTAGCAGAACGACATTACCAATTTATGGCCGAGCTTGAACTAGACGTTTGCCTAAAGCTCTGTTTGAATCTTGTCATCCTCACGGATCCTCCGAGCAAGAAAAATGACCTTAGTCTATAATAACCTGTAATTAAAAGATTCATGTGTGGGCTGTGTATGTTTTATGCAGAGCAATTAAAATTGGAAAAATATCGAATAGACATCAAATGAAAAGTTTTCCACTCTACAAAAACGAGTCAAGTTTTCATATTCAAAAAATTGCACCCATTTCAAATGTATTGTAGTCCTCTATAACTTCTGAAGAAGAGGAAGGCTTTTGCTGAAATAAAGCTTTTATTTTCATTATGCAAACCACACATGCAAATCTCATATTATGAACCATTGCTAATTATAGAATTTATGTGATTAAATTTCGAATCTCCGACTACCATTTGTAGTGATCTATCCGCACTTTTCCATGTTGAGATACTTTTCTCGCGCAAGGATTTGCGTCAAGTCCATTGTTAACTCGATCATCTATTCTTCCCACAAGCCTTAATAAAAAATCAGCGCAACCCATGTTTAACGCTGTCATCATTGTTATTATTCTTATTAAATGCTATTGTTCCCACAGAACGTGATGTCAATTTCAAATACCCAAATTTAGCCAAGCAGGGCCAGGACATATGTCATGAGATGATGATGACGACGACGGTGAAGCCTCATAAAAATATCGTTCCCTTTATATCAACAAATGACAAGAATCCATGTACCTTGTCACTTCCATTCATGTTCTATATAGGCAAGCCTGCCACCAAATCATTTTTTTTATTATCTGCTCAACTTCCAAACGGTTGATGGCGATATGATGGCTTTCTGACTATTGTGGTCGGAGCCCTCTTTGAATTTTGATGAGGTGCAATAGGATGATGATGAGTAATCTGTACAATGCAGGATTTAACTACTTTTGTAGATTGGTATGGTTTTCTCTAAAGCTTCCAAGCTCAGGTTTATAGTTCTGTTGTGTGAAAAAGCAAATAGTAAATCATCGGAATTATATATTCCCTTTTGATGGTGGGTGACTTGTGTGATGAATATTAATCTCCAAATGGAGTCCTGCTCCCCGAAGATGAAATTGAGACTATTTGGTTCCCCCTTTCATAAAAGTGTCATCATCGCTGCGCGTTACTCGGGATGGGACCAGTTGGGATTTGGCACTCTCAAGTCGCAGTACAACTGAGTAGGTAGTTATATTTGAAAAAAAAAAACATGAAAAATGACAAAAGGTTGATGGATGACAGAAACATTGCATGATTTTGTATGTTAGATTGTAAAGCTCAAGTTCTTTGGTGTTTGGTGTGTTTGGAGAATCGCTCATGTCACTAGAATTTACAATTGGAATAGGTAATTAGAATATGGAATTTTGATCCCGGATCATGACGGATACCTGATAAGTTCAATAAGCTCAATAGAAAAGACAACGGTTTTGGATATGAAATGGATTTGACAAGACTTTAAGGAATTGACTCAATTGGGGTAAATTGCTTCTGTAAGGCAAACTTCCGATTTTCGTTAATAGGTTTGAAAAAATCAATAAACTATCAATAATTATGAATATAATAACTTATACGTCAAAATTAAAAAAAAAGTAAAATCAGAATGCAAAGTTTTGTAGTAGGTGACCGGGTATTATATATTATATATAATATATTATATATTAACATAATTTCAAACTTTACACATATAATGCATGAAAAGTAAGAATTAGCAAGAATGAAGATGCTCAGTTAGGTGATGCATTTTGAAATGCATAAATGACAAGCTACCAAGATTTGGTGCCTATGGTGAAACGTTTGTCGTATTAAAACGCAGAATATTCTGCAAAAAACACCCCGCATTTTGTGACTTTGCCGGAGTCATGGTGAAACGCTTTTAATGCGGATCTGCGTATTTTAATGCAAATGCAGAATTGCGTAGTAACGGTGGCACAGGCCCCTGGTTGGATGATGAGGTGCTGAAATAGAATTTGTATGGTGGAGCAAGAATTCACTGTTGTTATAATATTTCCCATTTTATGCTCGTACCTGAATAGATTCTGCTAATGGAAGATGGTTACTAAAGTCCCTGGTTTTTTCTGCATCTTTACTTTGATAAAATAAACTTTTAGTAAAAATCTAAACAAAACATTGATTTGATGCTCAAACTACAAATCATCAAGACGGGCAAGACCGAAAGGGTTATGTTGAGCCCATCGGGAATAAATCAAAACTCCTTTTTTAGTCAAGTCAAAGAGATGCCTCCTCATCTTGTACTTTTCAGAAGCAAAAATATATAGCTACTAGACTTTTTTCCCTCTGAGCTTTTATTACTATCACTATTGTTGAGTAGCATATGTGTATTGATTACATTTGTGCCGAGCCATATTTATATTTTCAACGATGCATCTCATCCCCAACTCATCAGGATCCTCAAGATATTCTATTTCTTTTTACGACTTTTCATTCCATTGAACATTATGCAAAAAAAAAGTTGCAAATTTTGTGGCTCAACATAACCAAGAAAGAGAGAATGGCTAATTTTTACAGAGAGGAGCTCTGCCGAAAGTAACACAAACGTGAACTGCTTCAGACAATATAATGCCGTGCATGTGTCAAGTTGACTTTAACGATTCATCATTTACCTGAGATTAAATTGAGAAGGAAATGCAAAAACGTATCTTCGCATATAATTTCCAATCAAGTTTTATACCTCGTCTGGCTCAGTGGCTCGTTAGCCGAAAAAGTAATACAAACTTTTCTGATCAAACTTGATGAAATGTAAAGTTTCTCGACTTTCAAGGTGGAGAAAATGGAGAAACTGTCTAGATACTCGTATTACTTAACAGCTTTCCTTAATATCTGCTCCCTGATCAGCAATAAATTTCTTTCTTGATCTCTGCTCAATAAATCACTTTTCCCACTCATCATTTTATAGATGAGCGGTTCGCCAATTTTCGTATCGTCTCCTTTCAAAACTGAAGAAATATGTGCCATCTGGCCATTCATCTTTCTTTGACAATTTCAATATCGTACAAAAATACTGGGATGAAGACTATAACAAATTGGTTTCCATTTTCATCCCAGCCATACTCACAATTTCACAAAGGATTGATAATGGATCACCACGACCACCACCACCATTTTAATACTAGCTCATGTGAAATTCAGATAGCCATATTATGAAATGACTGGAATAACTACAAAAATATCTTTATGCAGCAACATGTTTCTTTTTCTAGTTAAATCAGTCAGCTCTTTTCATCAGCCCTTCTTCTGATTCATAATCTTGGCTATATTTTTTTACTGCCTATTATCACCAGAGTGCCATTCATAAAATCCATCAATCATAATTCATTACGCCGGACGAAACCGGCTTACAATGGAAAAATAATGTTATATTGTGGACTGTGAACAGAACTAAATTGCTCACGACTCATGAGTTTATTTATTTACCTCGACAGTGGACAGGGCAGTGGTCACTGAGCGAGCAGTCCAAACCCCAGTCATATAATCTTTATCATGTCACGCGTCAAAAAAGTGACGTCACCCCATGGGATTCCTTTTCATTTTACCGAGATTTATCAACACACCCACAACAGTGGCTTTCAAATATGCAAAATGAAAAAGTATCAAATGAGCACCGCATAATCCAACCACATGCAAAGACTTTGGTACTGCCATTCGACGCAGAGTTCGGCAAAGAGATAAGTTTCCAACCTTTCCGCTCTGATTTTGTGACATGCAAAGCGACTCTCTCGAGATGTGTTTACCTCATCTATACAGATTTATTAATAGAGTAATGGTGGACATGAATTCAGAGCAGTTTACTTCATTCTCAGAACAGAGCACAGAGCACAGAGATAGAGCCAGAAGGTATATGCATATATGTAAGCTTGTGTGTGAATATATGTCATTTTTCGGACGGAGGTCCATTTGTTGCACTCTGTGAACAAAATGGTGATGCCGTGCCAGGAGTGAGCCAAGCCTCCAACTAAAAAACTCCAACATTTCAAACTTCAAACTAGCTTTGCACATTGCACACACCATGTGCGTGCAAGCACACAAGAGTGATTTCTGTTACGAATACAGCAACTCTCTTTGTGCTTCTCCTTCTGTGAGTAAAAAGCATGACATGATTTGTGGTGGGAAGAAATGACATCTTCACCAAACAAATGACTATTGAAGTAGAAAATTTATGAACAAGAGAAATCTTCTCCATTCTAAATTTGATTTTCTCGAAAGAAATACATCCATATTGAAGAAACCTGCAATAATATTTCGAATTGGTCATGGTCATATTGCTTCATATATTTTTCTTAAGGAGTGGGCATTCCTTCTACCCCTCTGGTTTCGATTGCATGCCATATTTTCTTTTCCGATTTTACAAGATGATAATATCAATGCTGTGTCGTATGAGCGGAATTTGAAATCTGCGTTGGAAGTTTTAAGCTATGGTGGGGTAGCACACACTTGCTCAAAGCAATACATCTTGAGATCAAGATGAGATAAGAGGAACAGATACATTTCAGCTACTGTTACCCTTTCCTATAAATATTGATACATGGAGGCTTCCACACATTGCACTTTTTTCAAAAAATACAGCCAGAAAGACATTTTCACATTCTCTATTTATAACTGGAAGGGATATAAAATTTGGTGGGTAATAATGTAATGAAGACAGCCCAGCTTTTATTTTTGCATCTTGAGCCCCTCCTGCCTCGCACCGAATGTGGAGCTCCTTCATTTAAAAACAATTTATTACGCAGGCATCCCCACATAAATAGCATAAGATGCCATATAGCCCATACCTAAAAACGTATCAACATGACTGTGAAGCATTATAATTTTTAAAAATAGTATTCGAATCCGTCATCCCGCGATATGCAGGATGTACGCAGAACGTTTCCAAATCAGAGATTCATCTCAAGATTATGACGACAGCGCATAGCATAACAAACCCGCTATAAACTCAAGAACAGATCCAAACATTTTCTTGAAAACTTTTTTCAAGTGGCCAGGCCAGATTGAGTGAATGGGTTGGTTGAACTAATACGAAAAAGAGTGACACGAGAGGAGAGGGAAAACGTCAACGTGTAAAGGAGTCAAGTGGAGTGAGAACGTCTCAATCCATATTCTATTTACTTCCAACGAGGATGATGATATGATGATGATAAACACGAGATATTTTTTTAAAATCATCATTATATCAACCTCATCTGCTCCTCAAACATTTGCACCCATCTGCGAATTGCCACCAAACGCAAATATTGGAAGCCAGAGCGAAACTAATATTTGCTGATAATGACTGCATCATATGTCCTGATGAAGATGATCTTGTTACTGTCCAACAGTTACATATAGTTTGATTCAGTGCTGCTTCTCGTGTAATAAGTTATGCAAATATAGGACACAGTTTAGGCCTGACAGTACTGAGCATAGGTACATAGTTGTGTGTATGGTTGGTTGGTATGTTGTTTTTTCTGTAATATAAAAAGCTCTTAATAGAAATGAAGTTGTTTTGGCATAAGCTATTTTTGTAGTGACATAAATAAAAAACGTAGTTTATCCAAGTTGGAGCTGTTTCGCGGAGGAGGAGGCGGAATGGAAGCTTATGATATGATATGGGGATGTTTAATGCGTAAATCGTGTTACGTAAGCTTAATATGACAACAAGATTAGGTCAGCCAAAGAACAACCTGATTTGATGATACATGTTTTAGATAAAATAATTTGGCTGGGGCTGAGCGCGTCTTCACAGTTCCGACCAGGCTCATCATTTACGAGTGTTTAGGGCTTGTAGACTGGTCCCAGGAATTAGTCGTGATTTAGATGAGAATCTAGGGCAATGAAAGGTTTGGAATGAGGGGATTTGCGCCGTTTCTATTTTGGACTGATATCGAATCTGCAATTTAAAAATATGAGTAATTCGAAACCTTATTTTCATATTTTATTTGGATTTGGCAAAAAAATTCTTCAAGAAAGTAATAATCTTTAAGGAGTTTTGTAACGAGAAAGTGGTACATGAAAAAGGATTTATGATATGATATGGATTTAACAGCTCACCTCCAGCTGAAACAACCCGAAAGAAAATGTTTAAAACAGACTAAGTCTAACTTTTTGACTAAAAAACAGGTGTCATCAGATTGGAATGGCAATCCATCTCTGTACAACCATAAAAATAATTGAATTGATCTACTTCACAGTTTAAGAAGTGGAAGATAAACAAGTAGAAAAGGAAAGTAGAACGTGACAAGATTCTCGCAGGCAATGTGATCAGCTCCGCTGGGGTGTTGGTGTCTTTTTTTGTCTTTTTTCAGCAGTCAAGCCACATATCTGGACATTTCTACTATCGATGAAAAGGCAGAGTACAAGAACACGCTTAATACTTGCTTATCTAAATGGCCTTACAAGGATCTCAGTTGGATTTGGATTAGGACAAAGTTGTCCCAATATATCCAAATACCATCAATGTTAAACGTTATCATATGCAATTTACAGGCTTTATGTAAATTGTACACGAATACGAATACTTACTTATCCCGATGGATTATTGCATTATGTATGCTTTATGCAGGGCTTTGAATATTGCTTGGATTTTTTTGTGAAAGCCTAAAAGGTAAATAATATTTTCTCTTATATGCACTTTCTGGCCTGGTTTTTGGTTGTTTCTCTGGTCAAGAGAAAAGTGTGAGGAAATCAATAACTCATTCATAATTAAACATTAAAACCATTGCCATTCCCTGGCACATGGCATGGCCGGTCACTCCAAACTTATTAGCTAGGACTGACGTAAAGGTAAACCTGTGTGGAACTTGTACCTAATTTTTCTCGAAAATATTTTCAATGACCAACCCAGCACTCATTTAGATTGTTCTTACTTATATCGTTTTCCTTCTGGAAGACGGGATGACCTGGTATAGAAATAAACATAAAACGATCAAAACTGACAGTTAGCGACTTTAAAGTCTTTCAATCTTCAAAAATAATCGTGAGAAATCCTCTTATTAAAATATCCCACTCGATAATTTATTTTTTTATAATTTCAATTAAATTTATCTAAACTTGATTGTGATTTACGATAGACTCGTATTTATTTATCACGATAAACGTGGGGAGCCCAGCCCATCAATAACACTTATTTTTTTTACCGCTAACGAACTTGACAAGTGAAGAGTACTTTCACCTTGCACTCGCCTCGTATCTAAGTAATATTAGATCAGAATCAGTGATCATTATCGTCCCAATCGACTTGGCACGGCGGCGATACTCATCCTCATCATCATGAGCAGTTCATCACTCAATTATTTTCTATAATCAATTTGGACATTGTAAAAGTTTGAAGAGATAAAAATCTCATCTGGGTCCGCATCTTTAATTATTTTAGAGTGAAATGTCAATATTCGAATGGAAGAAGCTCAATATTTTTATTTGCGAATCTAAGGTCAAGTTTTGAAGTCCACGCGATTTTCATAATTACCTAAGAAAAATAGTCAGAGAGGAAGCTCCTTGCTAAACGAAATGAGTTTGTTCAAAGGAATTTGCCGAACTATGCTCTGCCCCATTCTCCATTTGCCATGCCAGGAAAAAAAAAGTTAATAAAAAATCTATCCTTGAAAGTTTACTATCAAATATCTGAAATTTTTTTCAACTCTTCCCCAACAAATTCCATTTTCCATTCTTTCCATTCCATCATTCCATTCTATCCTTACACAATAACACAAGCAAAAAAAATATCATGTTTTTGTGCTAATACAGTTAGCATTCGTATAGTTAAGTCAAGAGATTTGATGATCTATAAATCATTTTATTATTCAGTCCCATCAATCTCTTTTTTATTCAGAGGAATCTTGATTTAATTTCTGCCTGTGCTCCATCCATCCACCCCGTCATATTCTAGCTGTGGTATGTTATCAGGAGATGATGATGCCGATGAGTTCATAAAAAACTACACAATAGATTATGCTCGATTGACATTATCAACTTTACTCACTCGCCTGGTCTTTGCGAAAACGGCATTGTTTTGTTGTCTCTGTCTTCTCGTCTTTCTGTCGGAGGGAGAGATGGGATCGTTGTGAGGAGTGAGTTTAACAAGATTCCCTAACATCACACAACATAACCTTGTGCTCTTCCCGAGAATACATTTTTATGAATATACTATGGAGTCACATGCACCATCCTATCCCACTGGTAGCCTCTCATCCTCCTTTAATCATTGTCATCGATGATGAAGGAACAAGCTGGGAAAGGAAAAGTAGAAACTTCAACAATATCTGCCAAGCAGAGGGAAACAGCCAACAACTATTTTTGCGGCGAGTATCATGCTGGGATAGTGGATCAATAAAACATGGTTTATCGCTGCCGGAACCCGATCTTAATTGATGGAGCTTCCATTCCTCCCTGTCTAGGCATATTTAGCCAAATAAACACACTCAACTAGTGAGCAGATGGGGAGATGAGATGTAGAGGGGATTTTTTTTGTCTATTTCTAATCTACCCAGTTGGACAAAAAGTGTCAACTTAACTGAGAGGAGGAGAAAACCACTGTCATTGAATTAGACCATGTCATTCCGAACAAAAAGTATAATTACTTACCTGTGTATTTTTAATGCGATTGGATCATGAGCTGAATCTCAATGACAAACAGCTAGACATATGCATGAAGATAAGCTTGTGTACAACATAATTCATGCTAGTTTTCCCGTTTGATAGAGAAAAATACGTATCCAACTTGATGATGATGATGGTGATGAACACTGAGAGGAGAAAATGGATGACTTGATCTTGACGAGTGCAGGTAAATAGAGTTGGCAAAACAAAGGATTATATTTACACAAGCGAATTTCAGCTTTTCAACAACAGTAAAAGCCTCACCACTTGACAGGTCTGGAGTGTAAGATTATATATATAATTTTTTGCTCAAGGGGAAAAAGATGATTATATCGCAAGGGAACATTAGGCATTTTGCTCAACTCCACTCATTTGCATAACTAACCATGTCCACTTTACCTAAAAACACTGTTTACCAATTAAGATGAAAAAAGGAACCTGTCTTATATCCTTATTTACGCCGTATAATATCCTTCAACCGAAATAAATTATTGTATGAGCTATGATCGGTGATTGGCGATAATGCTAATGTAGTAGGTAAAATCTTCACATGGCAGGAGCAAAAAGAAAGTTCCATTTTATTTGAATGCAGAGCTCTTGAGAAAAATTAAACTTTTTTTAGCAAGTTTGAGTTTTTGCGGATGAATTATGCAGGCTTGAGCATACCAATTTTGCTCTAGTGTACATTGTATTATGGTTTAATTGCTGGCTAATACTGACAGATTTATGAGCAATTACCGTTGCACGCATAAAGGTAATTAGCCGCTGGTAGTATTTCTATATCATATCCTAATCCAAGCTATATAGTACAGATATATGGCTATAGTGATAATTTATTCATTGATCCATATATCCATCCAGCTTCTAAATCAGTAGACCAACCGCTCATTACAATTTCCGACATGCCACTTTTCAACTCTGCAAATCAGAGAGTATGCATGCAGAAGCAGGTTTTTGTATTTTTTTTCTGCAAGGTGGTAGGTATATGCATGTGCAAATTTTACGGTGGGCAGAGGTGAAAAACAACACTTTTGGATCAAGCTTGATAACCCTGGAGCTCTTGCATTAAATCAAACATTATGCTAATTACAGAGAAGTGAATATTTCCCCTGAGGAAGGGGAAGAGTTTAAAAAATACGAGCAAATAGTAAATTAAGTAGGGTGCAGTGGTGCGAAATGTAAATTGCGAATCTAAATTTTCTGCCGGTCCGTTGTTCCCATTTAAAAATCAGATTTTACTCTGGGAAACTTCTGTAGAGAGCTGAGCGCTATGACTATAATTCCCTCTCTAAAAGTTCCCTACAGTCAGTCAAGTCAGCATAAATTGGCTGCTTTTGTTCAGCTGATGATGAAGTTCATGTTTCATTTCTCTTTGGAAGCCTTCACTCTCTCACTCTCTTATTAATATGCGAACAGACTGCGGCAGGAATGCTCGGCTTATTCGAAGCTCATGACTTTGAAAATATTTTGACATGGTAATCCTATGATCGATCATGCAAAAGCACAGCCACTCACTCTACTCACACGGATAGCTTGTTTTAGATCCAGAATAAACTAAAACTCGAGTCATTCTCCAAAGTGCTTATTACGAATTATACGGTATAAATAGAAAATTTTGCAAACAACCATATGCTCAATGTGCAAAAATCCTGGAATTACATGGATTCTTCTTTAACTCCATTTTTTTTCGCAGATTTTTGCTTGTTGCTTCTGAATTAGAAAAGGAAACAGCATTAAATTTCATTCAATTTATCCTCCTGGCTATTAACAAATGGCAAATAAACTTCTAGCTCAATCCTTTTTAGCCATTTTAAAACCACTTTGAATCCACGCTTCCTTTCCTCTCAACAGCAGTCCCGACTCAACATTTTCAGGTCTAGTAAGCAGCCGTATCACCTTGGCATGTACCATATAGACAGGTGAGAAAGGGAAGTCGAAGGAAGGAAAAGAGGTATGAGCGTACCAAGACATCTATTTCATTTTGAAGTGTTGTTCCTGGCAAAATAAAAGTGGAATGGTTACGGAATGATTCCTTCGCCGAGGAATTTCATTCCGTGCCTATTTAAGAGATTATATCAGATAACTATCATTCAGACTCACTTCTCCTTAATCTCGCATCTGATCTCATAATCTTCCCCACACTCGGGCCCATCATCCTCCACGAGCCACCAGGCATTATTATATTCTTCCATGGAGGTGAGCAGAGTTGGTTGGCGAATCTCATCTTGAGTCGTGCCATGCGATGCCACTCATGTCTCAGGAATTATATTAAGTCGTAATAAAAAAGATTAATCATATAGTCTACCTATTCCAATCTTATACTTTAAAAAACTTTTCTTCCTACTTACAATTCCCTATTTTTTCATCCCCTCAGTCCAGTTTTTATATGGCAGAGCCACCGTTGATCATTCATATTTCACTCTCGGTGGATTGCTCAGACGGATGGATAGATTGGCACATGGACACATGTTTTGAAGAGGAAAAAAACCCTACATAAACTACATGCCAATATAGATGGGGACGATGATGAATACATCTTTTCCAGAAAAGGAGTTGTGCTTGTAAAGTAGTGAGATGGGCTGGGATAGATGTTCTGCGTTCCGCTTCTGTTACCTCATCCATAAATTGTTTTTTCCTTCCAACTAGAAGCTCGATCCTCACATGCATCGTTATTGCTTCATGCCTTTACGGTGGTGTGGCTGCTGAGCTGACTTGTTGAGGTTTCACCTGTTCCTAAATAAGATTGTGAGATACTAAAAATTGCTCCGTGTGCTAAGCACTGAATAAAACATTTTATCCTGGGCATTGGTTTGGCTTGGGTGGCTGAAAAAATATGAGTTGAGCTTTCTCATCCCGACAGAACAAAATTGCGAAGTAAAGATGGACTTGTCGGCGTGCCTCACCGAACCGAGTTGTATCATTTTTTTATTCAAATTTCATACTCTGCCTCCCTACTTAATACATAAGTAGCCATAAGGTATGCCCGGGATATTTTTGAGCTCAAAAGAAGGTAAATCATAGATTGAGATACTAATCCGACGGCCCCAGAAGGATATACGGAGGAAGAAAAGAAACAAATCTAATAAAAATAATACACCCGAGATGAGTTGTAGCCAAAGAAAGACCTCTAAAGAAACAGGAAAATAATTCATAAATGGATCAACAATGCGGGGAATAAATTACTTGGAAGGATCAGAGATGCCTACTCCTCCGAGCTAATTCTCGTTAAGAATATTATTTTTTTCGCCAACCTCATCTCCTCTGTCTCATCCCATACGCAATCTGCTTAGAGATCCGAGCTCAAAAACTCTTTAAAAAGTGAACACCGCATCATCATCATAACTCAGGAATGATACATACGTATCATCTCCAAATATGTACACAAATTTTATTTGACATCATGACTAGCAAGTAGCCACCACTAGAGAATGGGATGCAGCACTTCCATCACAGTTTTACATTCCATATTACATCTCTTTTAAAAAAAACCCAACCTATTTGTTCGGATTTTGGAGAGATAATGTATCCTCCTTTGTAAAGCTCATCATAGTCATCATCATTAGAGGCAAAGAGAGCAAATCACCCTCGTGTGCTCATCGTCGTCGTCATCTTTAATGTTTGAACTTTATCTTAAGCTGTATCTCTAAATGTTTTGGAGAGGAAAAAAAGGAGCAATTCTCAGTTATATTCTCAGGCTTAATATGCGCTTATGCTTACCTACGCTTATTAGGAAAAAGAAAGGAAAAAAGTTATTTACCAACTGTTTACCAAGCTGGAAGAAGAAAATGATCTGCATAACAATGATGACATGTGTTATCCTCTGCTAATCCTCCAATTTATTTTTCAAGCTGTATTTTTTAAGAATACCTCTAAAAGTTGTGAGGTGGTGATGCGACAGTTTAGGTAGCAAATTTTATGTGCTCTATCTCAATCGCTTTCTAAATTTACCTGTGAAGAATCTTGACTCAAGATTAGATAACTGCTGCTCTGCCGAAATTTGTAAAGAATTTAAAAGGCTGACTGATTTTTCAACGTCAGATTGTCATTTCTTTGTATGGCTTTCGGATATCAAAAGCTCATATTGAGATATGGCTCGTTCATGTTCATGAGAAAGAATGAGAAAGAAATTTATTTTTAAATATGTTGTACTTTGGTAGTCTACATCTTAAAGATTTTTCCACTTGATCGTGGATCATTTCGGCAGATCACAAATAAATCTTGATCTTTCTGCGCGCATGATCTTTTTATTATTCATAATCTTACTCAACCTATACTTCAATAGAAACGAAAAGAACAGATGAGACTGAGGAAGACAAAAAAACTGACTTGATATGAAGCAAGCCAGTTTCATTCGAGATAATCAAGTTAATTCATAATCACAAGGCGTCATTCATCCCAAATGAGTTTCATTATTATTAAATCATATTTGGCTGCAAGTTACCTAACATATCAATATCATTACAAGGGATTTTGCAGAGATTGGAAGGGAATAAAAAAATTAATTAATTTCAGACATGAATAGGATTTTTTAATACTTCACATTTGCCAAATGATCCCTGATCAGGATGCATGCATTATGCCAATAATCTGCCAAAAACTGATGGATTTAGCTTAAATGTAATCATATCACGTATCGGATCAGATCGCCTTGTAATAAATATATTAATATTAGAAATAGGTATAACATGATCTGGGGCATTCTAAGAGTCTCGCTGTACTTGCCCCCGGTCAATATTACCTACGAAGAATCGATAAAGTCAAATTAAAAAGTGAACTTTTTTTCCAAGTTTTTATAGCATTCCATAAAAAAGTTGCTGCCGATATGTCGGAATGTGCGAATTTTTTTCATCAGAGCCCATACCACGAAACAAGACATTGGATAGCGCTAACAAGGCAAAAAGACGATTCCACTCTACTTTTTATTCACGCTAAATAAAGAATGTGGTGATAACTAGTTGAGAAGAGACGTGAAATCGGGTGATGATACGATACATATCTATTAACAAGGCTTGGCCAAGAGAAGACAGAGAACAGTGTCATGTCATGTTTATTTTCCAGGTAGCAGTACATTGCGTGCCTGAGCAGAAGCCTGAGCTACGTGTGCAATATGTGAGTTGGACTTGTTCTGGACAGAAAACTAGGAAGGTGAGGTGCTGGCACTGAAAATTGCCAATATAGGAGCTAAATATACCGGATTATTTTCTAGGCACGGAGGAGGACCGAGACCATATTCACAATCCATCGCGGTTAGCTCAGCTCACAAACCAACAACAACCCACATCGTCCTCAACCCCACGGACTGTAGTGAGCTGTCGGGATTTTCTTGGTCAGCGGTCCCACTGACATGACAGTAATTCTTCATAAAAAATATATAACCTTTAAAAAAAATATGAAATACGATAGGTATGATGAGTCCTCTACTTCCTTTGAGACTCTGATGCTCATGTAAAATCAACCGCCATCATAATTCCCGTCTTCAGCCTCATCAGCATTATCATCAAAGAAGTTTTTTTTTCTCCACAAAATCTGACGGTGGTCGACTGACTAACCGACCCATGTAATAAAATGTCCTGGACTGGGTTCTCTCTTTCATATTTACATAATTTGGGCACAACTACAGAGGAATGTATCGTTTTATATAAATCTGTATAATTTTTATTATTTGCCAAAGACATGTGACTATGTGAGACTCCGTGACATGATGCTCGCAAATGTGTCTTTTGTGTGGCGCGGTAAAGCAAGAGTTGATGTTTTGTGGGTGATCTCATTTTTGTCATTATCAACAGAGGCATGATTGCAAAGCAATCAAGAAAAAAGGATTTTTTTGGGGAGATGTGGTTGGAGTGGAGTGGAGTGTGTGTGCCCAAGTGGAGTTATGTTTACTTTTGGGCTTAGCAACTTTTTTTTGTCGTCTCATTGTCAGCCAGAAACACAAGTCTAGTCATCTTATACATGATACTTACTAACATATCATAGTCATCTAGTCAAACCCATCAGCTATTGAAGTTGGTAGCCAGGGATGGAGCAGAGACTCTTGTTTTAATCAGTATAGCACAGCTAGAAACATGATTTTGTTTTACCTTGCTGAGCAAAGATGTGGAATTAAGGTGGAGGCGGTTGTTCTCATGCTAATATTACTACTTTTCCTAGAACAGTTGGAAACCAAAAAGTGGAGTGGCAGAAGAGTATAAAGGCGATTATGTTTAAAAAAAATATATCTTACACTCCTCATACCAATTGCTTATGCATGAGATTTAAAGGGAACTGATAGAATCAGAGGTAGTAGGCATTTAAGAGTTATGTTTGAGCAGCAAATTTCAAACATGTAATTCGACGATAATTATGCCCAACTCAGATCAAAACCCACGGGTCTAGTGATAATTAGACTAATAATTCTAAGTAATCCTTCACTTTGCCCTAATTTGTAGCCAACTAGGAGGGATATATTCTTTCATTTGCCATTCCACCCGAGCATCAGCTAACTCTTTTTTCTTCGTATTCCTCTCCTATCTATTAGTACTCATGTGTTAAGGAATTTATAATTGTTTTGCGTAACTAGAAAAAGAATATGAAACAATAGGGACGAGTTGAGCCTGATTAGTTAGGGGTTGAGTTGAATGGAATGAAAGGGGATTTAATGATGGTTGCACTCTTGAACTTTATAAGCTTCTTTCCCCTATTTACATACCAAAGAATGGAGAATAATGGAGTGGGAACGAGCATGAAAGGAACAACAATCAATCCGTGAAACAATGGCGTGGATTTTTGTTGTCTTCTGTGGAAAACATGCAAATTCAGGATGTATGCAAAACTGTACCGTATTTTATATCATTCTGATTGTTAATTATAAAAGGTGAATAGGCATAATATGGACTGTGATCATAATCACGAAGATCAAATAACTTTGTTTTCTTTTACCTGTTGTTTGGAGAAGAATGGATGATGGAGGTGTTTGTAAGGAGCTTGAAGGATTACGTATATTTGAATGGGTTTTGGAGTGAGTGACAAACTGCAGACGGTGAGCGGCTCTGGGTTTCTCGGCTCTCCAAGTTTATTGCATTATAGTAAAGTGACTATAGTGAATGTGCGGTTTTATCGGGAAACTTGACTCGGCTTATGACTTACTGTGTTGGCCGTGAGGAACTATAAAACAAACAATTTTTTGTTGACGTCTCTTCCGCTGTTAAATGGCGATAACAAAAGACACTTTAAACTTAATGTGTGGGTAAATAAAACTGCTACTGTATTGACAAATTGACGTTGCTGACTTTATGACTGTATTTGTGAGTCAACTTTTCTATTGAATTCTTTCCCCTTTTATGTTC